>JAPYYS010000746.1:0-38958 GCA_030522525.1 Campopleginae sp. 14b | reverse complement strand
GGCGATCGTGTTTTTTTTTACCAATGCAAGAATCTTGATCTTTCTGCATCGAAATCGATGCGGAATGTACGTACTTTCGACCGAGGTATAAAGAAAAAATATTTGCGTTATTAGACACGTCGATCCACGAGATTCTAGCCAGAGCTATTGCGTATGCCTCGCAGCGCTAAAAACGAAGCAGCATCGCGTAATAATGATAATAATATTCAATAAAAATCCGCCCTAGCTGGATGGCGTATGTATGCTGTCGGAGAATGTTCGCTTTGTGGTGCGCGTACTTTAGCGTAGTTTCATAATTATCTTTGTTTCCTTAGTCCCTATCATGCTCGAGTGGAAAGATGCACTTGAAGGCAAAAAACAAACTTTCAAAAGTTTCTACAGAGCCTTCCTCTCCTGGTTCTTCCTGTGCCCACGGATACTTCATTTCAGCATGAAGTGGTGGTGCTATTCTCCGTGCCAGAGCTTTTACACATACCTATACTTTGGCCAGAAGAGCGAAGAGGATATGGAAGCCAAATCTATCGGGTTTTATTTAACTATTAGGCACCCAGCCAACTTACTTTCCAATAAGTTTGGAACAACATTTCTGGTAAATGCCTCGGACCCTCGGCTAGCTGCCGGGGTAACCAAACGGATAGACGAACAATTGTTAAATTCTATGCTACGGAATTCCTTGTCCGGTTATCCTGCTCAAACTGGAAAGGAACATGAGTCCGAAAATTCTGGCATATTGCGAAACAACTTTTTTTTCTATTAACCAACCTTGAAAGACTCAAATGCAATTCGTCGCTTGAGCTTTTCGCTTATGAATATATTTTTAACATTTTATTCACGAATATCGCTGAAAATAGCGCATGATGTCGCCACCTGGTGCTAAACCAATGTCATCTTTCTATATTTCTCTCTGGATAAGTGACTCACTATCCCTGACATATTGCCGAGCTACCCTGAATGCAGATTTCTTCCATTTTATGCGATAAAAACGACGTCGAATTTTTTTCATTTTTAAAAACGGCGCAACGACGACGGATAAAGCAAAATGCCAGATTATCGGCGATGAAATTTATTTTCAGTTCGAGTACACACCTCCTATGAGTGCATCCCGGGTCAATCTGCCCCAAGCCGTTTTTGAAATGCTATTCCGCAAAAAAAGTTTTTTTTTATATTTTTTTTTGTCTTTTTTTGTAGAGATTATCGATATTCTATGTGCCTGAATTTTATGCCATTTAATGACAAATTGTCGGTGACAGAAAATTGTTCGGGTCAAAACGACCCGGTGTGCACTCGCGAAGGATTAAAAATTACGGAGCGAACTTCTAGAAACGTGGATGAAAATATGACGTGGAAATTTGTATTGATTGGGTTACTGTCGTTCCGGAAATTGATCGTTGTTATTTTTGTAGGTTAATAGGGCGAGCCATGATACGAATCCGCTGTCCATTTATTTGATTATTATATTAAACTTTTGGCAGAACGTTATTGTGAAAATTCGACACGTATTTGATGCGCAGCGGACTTTAACCTTGAAACGAACTTTCGTTGACTCCAAACGGAGCCACTGTTTTTGTTCTTACCAACAGATTCGACGGAAACGAAAAAAGTTAAAGGGTGTCGGTAGCTTCGATCAGTAAATGAAATACTCACTTTATCTACCGGAGATTTGATCGATTCTGCTGCAACATCTGGCAGAGATGGCCGCTTTATATTCACAGGTAAAATATGAATATCATGCATCTGCTCACAGGAAGTCATGCAGTAATCTTGTGTTGGACTTTTCGTTTTACGGATCTCTACATTGCCAAAAACCCAGCTGTCCGGTGGCACGCAATCGGATCGCCGTTTTTCGTCGTCGGCCCAATCGTTTTTTAAAGTCGTTGAAATATCACCGGATTCGCATTCAAGATTCATCCACTACGCATGCAAAGAACGAATTACTATACTCTGTAAACGTCGGGCAAGGACAATGTATCGACGATTATATTTTCTACTACGTACATGAACAATAGTTACGAAACGAAGAAAGGAAAAAAAACGGCAGTGTTGAAATGAATTACGAAGTAAAAATAAAGACAATCTCACATTGAACAATTGTAACCAGGCGTTGTGGGCACAATCTACGACGAATCTGCATGGCTTGTTTACGAAAGAATTTTTGTAAACAGTATTCATCGCGGTAAGAACAATCTCTTCGCGGATAGAATTGATTATATGATTCGCAAATTCCTCCTCTTGTATTTGTGCCCACTTATGATCGGGAATTCGAGAAGGTGAAGGATCTAATTTCCCTTGGACCATTGAAAATCGAGTAATCCGAACGGAATAAATAAAACAAAGCAGTCTCGCATCAACCGGAAAGGCTCTCAACCAGTGGTAGAGTAGAGCGCATGCGTTGTTCACGCAAACTGAACGGAAAAAAATGATCGCGGCGTTAGGCGCATGCGTCATTAACGAAAGAAACTTCTTGAAAAACGCCGGCCGGGTTTTCTGATGCAAATAAAACAAATGAGTGTTGATTGAAAATATGTTCGGTTCTCCACATTTTTTTCGATCCCTTCCCCACTTTCTTACAGTCGCATTGCAAATAGTGTGCGACGTGTGACAGTTCATTTTCTATTATAATTAATATATTGCGAATTGCGAATACGCCATATCAAATGCATTCAACTTTTACTACGGAACTCTGCATCATCGCTCGAACTGATCGAGGCATGCACACGTTTCTGAAATCTGACGTTGGCGCTTAGCCGAGATAATATGGCGGGAAAAGACAAGCTACGTTTGAGCATGTATGCACAACATGTAGACTCGTACGTGTGCGATTTTGGTCCGCAATCAGAGGTCTCGTGAGTTTAGTCCACACCGGAAGCGTCTGGAGGTTAATGGCGCTGCGATAGCTTCCCTTTGTCTTTCTTCCTCTTTGCCTTTGGGCAAACAACAATATATATATGAGGCCGCTATTTACTTCATGGGAATCCCGCCTTATTCTCACCGTTTGTAGCTGTGGGCCTGCGGCGTAAGCACGAAGACCGGCAATACTGATAATGAAATCACTCATTGTTGATTTATAAAATTGAATAATAAATCTGAGTCTCGAAAAATTCTCGAATGAGGGGATAATCCAGTGTGATTCACATTATAAAGCAAGTACACACGAATATTCATTTTTTTTACTTTCAAATGACAGTCGAATGACGCAATCCAAACAATGAGATATCGCGCCTATTGTTTTTTTTTCATTCGCAGTATCACGATTTCTTTTCAAAACAACGCGAGCAGAGCTCTTCACGTCCTACGCTCACGGTCAATCTTCCACTATATCTAAGAAAATAATTTCTTGATAAAAAATGGTCGACGAAATACGAAACAAAGTAAGTTTTTTCATCTCGAAAATGATCCATCAAATTATTTTATTTGTTATATCAGTATCTTTTGTAAGAATTTTCACCGATTTCGCCCCTTCCCCCCCTTTGTGACTTAATAACAAAACATTCGTAAATATTGTACTGTCCAGTGGTACGAGGACCTTGAAGACCTTGTTCAGTGCCCGGCGTGCATGGTAGTCCCCCAAAATGCAATATATCAATGCATTGAAGGGCATCATATCTGTCAAATCTGTAAACCGCAGCTTAACCAGTGTCCAACCTGCACAAGCAGATGGTCCACCTCCAGAAACCGATTTGCTGAAAAATTGTGCACAATGCTCGACCAAATCAAGGTGAGCGTCTACTTGTGCTTTCTTATCACATTCTTCCCACTATTTCATAACAATCTTTGTATTCGATGAGAAGACAGCGTTGCTCGATCCGGAATACGAGTTGAATAAACTCTTGATACCAGAAACAGTTTCGGTAGTGTCGCAGACCGACGAGGCGGTTACACAGGAACCTGAGGTTACTAAGAAGAAAGTATCCGAAGGCCATTATAACAAGTCTTATCCTTGTCAAATATCTGGGTGCAAAATCAACAAAACTTATGATGCGATGATGAAACATCTTGTCAAAGATCATGCCGACCTGTATTCGGAGGTAATTGCATAGTCATTTGTGGCATAAAATAATCCAAGTCACATTTTTGTTTAGAACAATGTTGGATTCTGTTTGGTCGGTCCATCCGTTAAGTTGGGAGAATATTGGCCTCGTCTTTGACTACGAGCGACCGTAATTCTCATAAAATAAGGATAAAAATGTAAATTCCAGCTGGCAAACAACGGAACGGTTTTCGAGCAATCGTGGCCTTTTCATTGGGCACAGAATATGATTTTTGAACGAGCTTTCCTGATAGCGAATATGGGCTCATTTTTCTTGAAATTATCCACCGACATGTTCGGCAACTTCATCGGCTATGTAGCTATGATCCACAACGGTGCCATCGCTAAAAGTTTTTCTTATCAACTCGAAGTCCGTTGCTGCGTGGAACATAAATGCTCCATTTACAAGGGCGAAGTAAGTATCAAGACACAGTTGACACCCTCCTTGATGAGAGATGGTATTCGAGTTTACATTGGCGGAAAACAATCAAAACGTTTTTTTTTTTGAATATTCAAATTTTCCGGGCAGATTCATTTTTTCGTCTGCGCTATAAAAAAAAAATATCCTGACACTCGCCCAATGGGAAGTTCGAAATGGTAAAACGAATCGATTTGAATGTGTATCAGCAGATGTGCTCGTGTCGTACTCCGTCAGCGGTCTTTCAAGAAAAGAGTCTCCGTATAGATCGGGCAGAGATGACAAAGATGCACGATCACAAAAAAGTGCTCACATGCACTTTGTTGCTGGGCAAGAAAACTCCGAACGAAGTTCCGGTACGAGTTGGCAGGCAGGTTTCGGTCACGCATCGTGTCTCTCCCAATAAGAAAGGGAAAAACGCTCCGCCACCGACGAATAAGTCACAAACTGATCAACGTTGCGCCTTATCCGATGATGACATTGCAAGGGAATTTGAAAACAGATTCAGAGCTTTCAAACCGGTTTTTAACCGGAAGTAGAGGCGGATCGAATCTGGCAAAAGTTGCAGATCTTCCCCATGTCATTAACTTTTTTTTCTCGACTTCAATGTGACTCACATATTTAATCACAATTTCTACCTACTCGTTATAAATAACTGATGTAAAATAGTTGTTTAATAAGATTTTTATATACTGCGTTAAAATGTACGTGGGTTCGATATAAATAAAGTTTGTCATTCACATGTTCAACGATATTTATTTTTCAGGTAATTCATTCGATATATATATATCGCCTTGACTACGATAAACATTGTCGTTTATAATAGCTATGCAATAATTTCACACAAACTTATCCGTCAACTACCGGAAAAAGTTCGGGCATATTATATTTCTCGTGACTCGACCGAAAGTTTTATATTATATAATCATTTCCTTTAGAATTCATATTTCATAGGGTCAGTCTCCCGCCGCATCATGCTTTGTTATGTATATCTTAGAAAATCTAGCTAACGTACTTGAATTTCATGTTGCTCGTGTACATTTGAATGTTCGATTATTGAAAGACGGGAGTTATTTTTCCCATTTACTCGTAAGATAAATACTTCCGGGAGGGGAGGAAATATCTTGCTGTTTTCGTTTAGTGAGCGTAAGATAAATACTTCCGGGAGGGGAGGAAATATCTTGCTGTTTTCGTTTAGTGAGCGGAAAAACGTATCTGGCGTGTAAAGACGTATGAAATGTTGGAGAAGATTCGCAGAGGTCTCTAGACGTTAACTACCTTTCCGTGTCGTGTTATTTTCTGCGACATATGGGATCGACGCTCTCGGAACGATCGTGGGCGCTACAGGTTTTGTCCTCTTTCTAATTTTCATTAAATGTGTTCCGTCGACTACGTTTCTTGACTATCGCCATAAGTGTTTCGATTCCTACCATCGATCCTTCGCATTCATCAACTTTATTCGACTTTTCTGTACCAATTTTGAAACCCAGATATTATCTGACCATGTGCTTGATCCTAACGAACGGAAAATCTATAATGCAACATATTCTTTAAACTCTCGGTCTCAGCACCGTTTATTCTTATTGAAAATCATCTATAAATCTCTTAGTTAATTCACTCGTGCACATTGCGTGCATATATGGTTAGAACATAAATTTTCTGGCACTTCCTATTGCCAACATGTTCTTTTTCTTTCATTTTATCTTCTATTTTTAAATAACATGTGCGATCTATGTCGCTTCTATTTGATAATCGAGTTGATTTATATTTCACCGATCGTTCTACAATTTCATTTATCGTTCTCTCACTTTGAATAAAATTATTGAAACGATGCGAAGAACTAGCACGAAAATAAAAGCAGTGTTCGTCACTCGAGTTTTCAAACTCGTTATAAGACGAAGTTGTTCGCGGGTCTCAAGTATTTTTTCAATAAAAAAAGACGTTATGCGAACGGTTGTCCACATGGAAAAACATAAGAGCCTTGTACTCGCGAGCGTATTAACTTTCAGGTTCAATCTTGGACCGACTCACTTAACGAACTTTAAATATGTTTATGGTTTAATGTGCATATCTGGTGTGAGTTTTCCTTCTTCCTCTCCGAGAATTTAACACGCTTCATAGAAATTCATTTGTCATTTATAATATTCTCGTTTTAATGGCTCTTTCTCAAGTGGATGCTAAATGAGCGGTCCTCGCTTTTTCGTACCCAACATTCTTATACGTGGCTCCAGTCATTTTCTCTTTTTTTACTTTGTTTTATAGTAGAATCGTCAAATCCCAATGTCTCAACAACATCTGGCTCAGTTACGTTCAGGTACCACCTTCGCGGAGTGACTTTTGCTGCTCGAGAAGACGTTCCAGCGGAGATGGTCCCGGACCTGACCATAACGACTGCTGATTCAATCGAGCTTTCGGTTGATCTTGATTTGACACGATCGACGTTGGTCCACCGGAAGTCCACGAATTACCGCTGAACAACGAATAAGTGTTACCGGTGTTTGTTGGTTGAGATTGTTTCTGCTCCATCTGAAAACGGCGTCATCGATCGGTCCAATTATTTAATATTTCAGTATTTTTTTCAGCAAAGATCAAACTTCGCACGATGAGGAGAAATTGATTCTCAAATTTCTCGCATGAAAAAAAAACCTTTTCCGGAATATTTTTCAAAAAACGTGGAAATGTTCTGTTTTTTTCGATGAAAAAAAAAAAACAAATACGATGCCAATTCCTAAGAATGAAAAAAGTAGAAAAAAACGAAAGAATTACTAACTTCAAATTGTCTGGCATCCTCGAAACTACTTCTCGGATCGTACTTCTTGCCGAGGAGAGGGTTTTGGTGGTAATTGTTACCAGGTGTGAGCGGTGTTCGGCCAATCATCGTATTACCGGCGGAGGGTGAATTGGCCCAATTTTGAAAAGCATCGCTCGGCGTGGTCTCCTTAGATTGCATCGGTGTTTGGTTACCAGCTGATCCGCCCCACCATGTGACGGGTGGTTGAGGGGGTTGTTGTTGTGGCTGTTGTTGCTGTTGCGTATCTTTTCCCCACAGATTGAAATCGTTGGCGTCGTAATTATGGAACATCGTATAATTGTTAATCGGATGTTGAGATTTGTTGACGACGGTCTGATTGGGAAATACAAATTGATTGGAGTTTTTGCCGTATGCGGATGGTGATATTTGCTTTTGGCCAGTTTGGTTGTACACGCTGTGACCGACGTTCGGATTGAAGTTCAATCGAAGTCCGGAAATTCCGGTTGGACTGATCGTTGGATTGACGTTTTGCAAGGCGGGCGGCGGTTGCTGGAGACCTTTTTGATAGCCAGACAGAGCGCCGGGAGGAATTGCTTGTACGTTGTTGAGCATACTGCTCGCACCAGCGAGTGCCATCTGATTTTGTATGTTCATTTGGTTTGTTCTCAAATTGTTGGGGACAACATTTTGCCGGTGAATTGCCAGACCGTTTCCTTGTTGTTGTTGCTGTTGTTGGGGCTGTTGCTGGATTCCTATATTTTGCGGCAAGCCCGTAGCCACGTTTTGGAAGGGTTGCTGTTGATGCTGCAAACCAAGAGCTTGCGACAGGTTTGCTCCTATAGCCGTTTGTGCAGCGCCCGGTAAACCAGCTTGTGGCAACATCTGAGCCTGTTGCGCGAGTCTCTGTTGATGCTGAACATTTTGCTGTATATTGCTGGCACACTGTGCCGGCAACGCGACTCCACAAGCGTTGTATTGTCCGGATACTTGATACTGTTGCGGTGGTATATTTGACACGTGGCTCGTCACGAAATTCTTCGTAAACTGAGGATTTTGAACGTTGAAAGATTGACCGTGATAATTGCAGTTGGACGGGAGACTTAGTGGCGGTTGATGGCCGAATTGCGATCTCGTTGGAGTTTGTTGTTCACCGGATGGAAATTGATGCGCGGGAGCTGCTGGTTGTGCTTGAGGGAGGCTCGATTGAAGTTTCATTGGAGGAACTTGACTCGTTGCTAGAGGAATAACGCTCGATGGTTGATGGTTTTGACCGGATGTTGCAACGCTCGCAACTACCGGACCTCTTTTTTGAACGTTTCTTACGTTCTGCTGGTGCGGCCCTGCGACACTGGCAGCTCCTCCATTCTGCATCGGGATTTGCGCGTGATTTTGAACGTTTTTCGTTCCCACACTCTTCACCGGCGGAACCGGCGTACCTTGATTTCTGCTCGAATCCAACTCTTCTATTATCATCGGAGATACATTTTTGAAGGTCACTTGTTTTTGCTCCGTCTCAGCCCGTCTCATTATCGCCTGCATCGCCACGTTCTGTCGCGGCTTTCGAGCACAAGATGAAGAATTTAATTCCATGCTGTTCGCGTCCGTATTCCCGGGATTCGATTCACGATTACGTTCCAGAGATCCTTGTGGCTTCAGGATACCGACCCTCTTCTCAACTGCAAATAATCGTACAATTTCGTTCACTTTTCAAGCGAAATTCAATTTCCTGCCGCGAAACTATGGCATTTTTTTTCAACGAAATATTTTTCGAGCATAAACGTGAAAAATGTTTTCTTTTTCAAACTTACGCGAATGCTCCGGTATGTCAGTCTCGGAAGATCCTTTGCTGCTGGCAGATTCCGAAGGTACCGGACTGTTGGTCATTGCCGGTTGTTTCTCTTTGTTCAAACTGAGTTCTTCGAGTTCTTTCATGAGCTCGCTGCTCGGGCCCGATACGTCGCTCATGCACGTAAATTTACGCTCGTTCTTATCGTCGGTGACGACACTAATGAAGTTCGTCCCTGCTATTTCTGACTGAGCCAAATGATAACCGACCGACAAAATTCTGATGGCTCGAAGTTTGTTCAAGCCCGTGAGGTTCCCTTCGAGATCCGTATTTCCGAACCGCAGTGACTCGAAGCTCTTCTCGAGCGGCAGAAATCCTTGAAGATCACAATCTTCCGGCAGTGGTACTTTAACATCTGTGGCCAATAAGAAAAAAAATGATTATTTTAAAAAAATTATTTTAAACGTTTTCCCGAATATCTGAATATTTCGGAATTTCAAGACAACGATAAAAATTTCATCAGCTTTATTCCCAATCGTTAAATTCTAATGAAATCGAGTCTTTATGGGAAAAACACGTGACCTTGAACATCGAATATCAACTTACACTGATCAGGTTCAAAATCAACGACACAGGCCTGCAAGCCGTTCAGCAGCACGCACAGACTTGGCCAAATTTGGAGTCTTGAAACAAATGCTGGTTCCTCAAGTACTGTTGGTTGCAAGCGCATCCAATCAAGGCACAGTTTTACTGAAAAACAAATAATCGAACCATTAGTCAAGCAGAAACGGATGAATCAGCGATTGGAATTAAACATTGGAATAACTCCGAGGATAATTAAGAAAATTCAAAAACAAATTGAATAAAATTAAATGATCGGTTTCGAAATTTTTGAGTTGTATCAAAAATACTGCGACGGAGAAAGCTCGTTGATTTAGCATTTGAAGTGGAATAAACTTTGGTTCAATTTTTTATGAAATTCGATGACAATTTAGTGATTAACGTTTGGAGAAGACAAATCATGTGGTACCTTGGAAAAGGATTTTCAAAATGGTCAATAAGGCGAGGGGTGGAAACTCACTTGTTGGCAAAGCAAAATAATCGATGATGGCGTTTTTAATAGTATAAACGGGTAGCAACAGGGCGGATAAACTGCCCGCGATAAGATCCAAAATGCAATCTCTGGCGATGGTTTCGTCGGGAGTGAGCTGTTCGGTTCTCAGCAATTCGGTGCTATCGACACTTTGTCCGGCAGTGTGATGAAGCGCGTGAAGATTAATTACGAAAAGCTGTACGAGTCTCCAAGAGGTAAAACTTTCAGTGGCTACGAGAGCGGTCAATGTTTCGGTCAATAATTTCACGTGCCTCGAGGCGAGTCTGGTATCCCCGAGATTGTGAAGGATACCATGAAGCTTGAGAAAAACTGTTATGTATTCCTGCGAGCTCAGCTTTGTTTTTCCCTCGATGCTGAATGAGTTATCGTTCAGAGCGGACGAAAGGGTTTTCGCTAAATTGGCAGTTGCTACCGGAAACGGATGTTTCACCGCCACCGAACGAACGTAATGAAATACCGTCCCAAGTTTGTCGCCGCGAGATGCTCCCAAAAGCGCCAATTGATTGTACGGCTGCCCGCTCGATGGTGACAACGACACTGCGTGCCGATAAAACAATTCGGCTTGCTTGTTCTCGTTGCGATAACGCGCTATGTCCCCCAAATGCACCAGACAATACTGGCACGCGTAAAAACAAGATGATTTGTGCGGTGCTGATAGCTTGTCAACGGCTCTCCATGGCGTTGAACAACCATACATGTAATTCTTCCTGTTAACCGATTGAAAGAATGAATGATCATTAGGAAATCCTTCAGAAAAATTTGGGAACAGAATTTGCGCAAAGAAGAGCTGTAATTTAGAGATTTTGCAAAATTAACGAATCCCTTCAATTTGATGAAGAATAATCAATGAATTTCTAGCAAATTGTTGGAGAATATATATATTTTTTTTTTCAAACCTGCGAAACGGTAAATCCAAATCGAAGGCTGTGCAAATTTCCTGGAGTAATGTAAGATAAAAACCGCTGGCAGCTTCGAGGCACCAGCCGAGCATGGCTTGGGACTCTCCTCTCTTAGGATTTTTACGATCTTTAGCCTGAGTCTGGAGAGTAGCTATGTAATTCTTAAATCCAAGATTCCACAGTTCTTGTTCGACTTTTCTGTCGAGAGCATATTCAAGGTCCAGAATGAGCACTTGTTGATAAATCTTTTGCAACTGTTGTTGGCATATCCAGGCGTCATTGTCGTTGAGTAAATCTTTGCAACGCTGCACTTTGTCCTTCAGGGGCTCGGCTTTCCTAGCAATATCCAAGGGGAGTGGAAAAAGAAGATTATGTCGAATCTAACGAGTCTTAATTCGGAATGATCGAAAAAATAATAGCAACTATTTTCTCACTTTAGAGCTTGGACAGCAGCTTTTAGGCCCATATTCTGCGTACACCGCAATTTAACCAGTTATTGCTTACCTGGAGAGAACAGAAAACCATTGTGTTTACAACGAATAGAAACATCGGAAGCCGAGAAATTTCGATCTCGGACTCAAATCTCCAGGAGAAAAAACAAGTTTCTTTATTTTTTTTTCTTACCGCGATCGTAATCAACAATTCTTGTTGTATCATAAATCGCTCCATAATATTTCTATGAAACTCGATTTTAATGCCGGATCGCGAAGTTTACAGCGAAAGAAAATATATAGATTTTTTTTTCGGTTCTCTGAAAGCCCACGTAACACGACACCACGATGTAGGTTAGTCGCTAGGACCTGCTGCCCCGTTGATGTATTTTTAAGCGACGAAAAAACATGACCGACAACTCGATATACGTCGGAGAAACACCATTTCAAAATCCCGAATTCTAGAATGGTCCATGGTTCGGAAATAATTATTTTTCAACATGAAATCAACTTACCGTCACATATTTGTGCTGAATGAAAACTTAACAAAACACCACACCAAATGACGGATGAGACTGGGCTTTCGCCTTCGCGGAAAGTCGACAGAGTACGATGAAAAACGGAAAAAACCGAATCGCCCTCTCGACGGCATACGAATAACTACACTCGTCTCTGATGATTACGATCACTCCACCACTGTATACCGATATATATCGTCAATAGTCACGTACGATTGTCAATGTCGATGTGTGCAAATTATTTCGCGATCCGCGCGTTTCTTGAATTTTTTCTATTATTGTTATCACTATCAAGATCCTTGGCGGTCTCCATTCCACGTTTATATTTTTCCCTTGTAGTAATAAAGTAGCATTTTTACTTATTTTGCACACACATCAATTGAATGCATTAATTTAAAATCGTCAAGGCGGTTTTTTCGAACTTCTATCCTGGCGTGACGTAACGTATTATAGTATTTTGGTCAGGTTATGTTCCGTTCATGCAAGTGTCGTTTTTTTACGGTACCCGCACTCGAAATGTCACGAACCATAATAAATTTTTTAATTCGCCGAGTTCCTCAATCGAAACGTCTTGGAATGTGTCACAAAGCGGTAATGGCTTAAATTTTTTTCAGCTTTTTAAAAGAATTCCTCCGATATGTGTTGATTCATTCCAATCGATCGAGCGGTTTCGGAAAAATACATTAAAAATATTAGATTATGAGAAACGAGAAATAAAGCGTTGATAAAACAAAATAAAAACTTGCCAACGAATATTTTTGCATGGAAAGATTGGAAACAACGATTCACAAAAAAAATTGAATTCGTGTTGTTTGTCAGGATTTTTCAACATCAAAGTTGACAATGAGGTCGCAAGAGGATGAAGAACTTAGAAGGAAAGCGGTAATGGGACGTGGATTGCCTAAACAAAAGCCCATAAAGGGTGTGAAACAAATATTGTTGGTAGCATCTGGCAAAGGAGGAGTCGGCAAATCTACCATTTCCACGAATGTAGCTACTGCGCTGAAAGTCGTTGAACCTTCGAAGGCGGTTGGACTTTTGGACGCTGATATTTTTGGGCCGACAATTCCACTCATGATGAATTTGCATCAATTTCCTATGCTCAACGAGGACGACTATATGGAACCATTAATTAATTATGGAGTCAAGTGGTGAGATATTTGTACAAAATCATGAAAAAACTGCTATCGATTTGCCGTTCCGTCATAATTTCCTCCATTTACCATACAATTTAGGGTCCAAGTCTGGTCCGAATTATTTTGTCGGCAGAAAATTTAGTAGAAAATAAGCAGAGCACACGAAAAATGAAAAAAACTGTTTCGTTCGTTATTCGAGAAATTTGTTGATTCGATCGTTTACGTTGATTATCAAAAACCATTGTATCAATAGAACTCTGTCGCACGCAGTATGTCAATGGGATTTTTAATCGAGGAGAAAACTCCGGTCGTCTGGCGAGGATTGATGGTGATGAGTGCGATCGATAGACTATTACGTCAAGTGGCCTGGGGGCCTTTGGATTATCTTGTGGTGGACACTCCCCCCGGAACGGGTGATACTTTGCTCTCACTCAGCCAGAACTTACCGATAACGGGCGTTTTGCTGGTGACAACGCCTCAGAAAGCAGCGACCGAGGTAGCCCGACGAGGTGCAAAAATGTTCCAAAAACTGAACGTCCCGATCGCTGGTATAGTCGAGAATATGACGAGTATATCGTGTCCTGAGTGCAAGCACCAAGTTCCACTTTTTGGCGAAGGGGCTGAGTCTTTCGCTGCGGAAATCGGTAAATTTTCCTCCGATCCATTCTCAGAATTAATTATTATTCATTTGAAATATTCTGACACTCATTTACATTTTTTCAAATTTGCGCCAGGCACCAAAATACTCCAAAAATTTCCGATGCACGAAGACATCCCCGAAAGTTCGGACAAAGGACGTCCAATCGTTTTGTCTAACTCAAATTCAGTGTTCGCTGAATCTTACAAACAATTAGCGCGGGAGCTTATTGTATTTATGGAAAAACAGCCGAAAAATGCAGATTAAAGGGAAAAGATTTGCAAAAATATTTGTAATCTATATTTTTAAACAGCTCATTGCTATTCGTTGACCTAATCCCGATCCTCATCATTTCTAAAGCCCTTTTCTGAACGAGTCACGAAAAAACATCGTTGAATAAACCGCTTCACGGTATCGGTCCACAAAACCCCCACTCCAAGCCCCATTTTCCCTTTCAGTCTTGGATGTCTTACGAAATAGTGGGAGGTTCTTGAGATATGTACAATGACGCATCGACAACACGATTCTCAGTTTCTCCTGCCGCCCTCATGCCGCTCGTCAAGTTCTCACCTCAGTTATGCTGTCGCGTTCGACCCTACAACCTTTTAAACGTTCAGCCGAAACCTTCACTTCTCGTGAGTTCGAATTTATAGTTTCTGTCTCATTTTACCTTTCTTAATAAAATAAATTGTGAAAAAACTACCTGGACAGTCACATGATAGATTTTATGTAATTGTGAACAATCGCATTGCCGAAAAATCCTTAAAAAATCAGATTTTTCTATTATCAGTTTCTGCCCACGAGAAATTAGAAAAAAATGATTAATTAGTTTACAGAATGAACGGTGGTTTCACGAGCATCCATTCGAGCAAGGATGCTGAGGTTTACGACGTTCCTATGAAAGTTGTCATCAGACCATTCCCGCCAGAGGTGAACGAAGAAAAAGTATCCAGTCTGATGGAAACGTTGGAGAATCCTTCGACCGAAATGTTGGTACCACCGGTCGATATATTATGGATAAAAGGAAGTCAAGGTTAATGTTTTTTATATGTTCTCAATGCCTGACATAATTGTTGAAAACATCGTTACGATTTTTGGGAATTGACGCGTTGAAATAGAACGGTCGAATTTTCGTTCAGTTTAGAAATTTCGTTATTGCAAACACTTCATCAGGCAAGAATCAATGTACAAGGACTTTCAAATCAATTTCGGAATATCCTTAAAATATTGCAGGAATAATTGGAAATTCTCATTACCTACCTCATAGATATCTCAGTAGGAAAGGAACGGGATAAGTGCAAGAATAAAACCTTCAAATTGTTGTATTTGATGCAAACACACTGTAGAATCTTGAAAACATTTTTCTAACTTATTTAGTTATTAATAAATCACATTAAAATGGATGACCTCTATCATCTTCTGAATCAAAAACTAAGGACGAAGCCAACCCAATAAGGTTCTTTGTACAAAAATGTCAATTTATCTTTCCATCTTAGGCGGTGATTATTATTACTCGTTCGGTGGCTGTCATCGTTACACGGCTCATCAGAGACTCGGAAGACCTTCGATAAAAGCGAAACTCATAAAATCGACGATAACGGATCTTCGATCGTATCTCGGTAACTCGACTCCGGATCTCAAATAACATTCATACGTTTTATATATTTGTTTTTTCTATCGTTCATTTTACCCGATGATCCCGAAAACACGAGGCAGTTAATGAATTCAAATTGTGCATGTAAGTTCAAACCGGAGTTACTGCGCTTTGGTTCGTCGTCGATAAAATATGAAGAGAAATAGTTGAATTTTTCAAAAAAATGGTACATCACGTATTCGACGAGTCAATCGAAAATTTATTCGCGACTTGTTTGGACTTTCATTTCATGGAAGCATGAAAAAAAACCAATACATTTGTATATCTATCAGAACTTGTGCACGTAATTGCAAAATTGTATAACTAATAAAGAATTTGTGTACATAAAAATGAAATTGCACAGATTGATATCATTTGAATTTTCCAAATAATTCATATCTCTATAATATCTAATAATTATATCGTCGTTTTGGCGTTTACTGATCCCATATTGCGAAAAGACTCACTCACCTTCGCTCCTCTATCGGGGCAGCTTAGGCTAAATTACATTCTGTAAATAATCCCGAGTTGGGTACAGTGTTTTATAATCGGCACTCAATACTGGTATTACCATAATTATCGATATTCTTCGCGAACGAAAATGCAACGCTTCAAACGCAGAGACACGCCCGAGACGATATTGAAAAGTTTGCCTTCTTGGAATGTGACGAAAATTTTCTTATGTTCAAATTGCTCAACACGTTGTAATCACTCATTTTCTTGGTTCCACTAATTGCAGTGGATATCGAAACACCGCGTCAAAGAAAACGACGGAGATTTTAAACTTTCATGAAAATGAACATCGTCGATAATGCCCGAAAAATTTCGTTGCATTCCAATAATACCAATTTTGTACTTTACTACCGTTGCATCCTTAATAACATCAATTTTGACTATCGCACGAATATACGCCAGCGCATTCTTAATAATATTTACACACGTCAAATACAACTATCGGCACGCTAACAAGCAATATTGATTCGTTATTCGTTTCTCTTTTTATTCTGACTTATTTTACGATAAAACTAGGCGTACAAAAGATCGTCAACCTTTTCCGCTTTTTCATACATTTTCATATTTTTGTGTCGGTAATCAGTCGGCGATTCACTCGTAGACGTCGTGGAAAAGATAAAAGAGGGATTTGTGAATTAGTGCAATGCCCAAACACTCCGTTTTTCAAATTCCACCAGCTCGAAGAGTCTACTTTTGGAATCCGGAGATCCGAGGGATTCGTATTCGAAGGAGTTCGAATATCGAATTTCCTATGAGCCTGAAGTTTGCATCGACGCAATGCCACGAAATTAAAAACAAAAAAGATTCGTTACTTTTTTTACGATTCTTTTTTCTTTATGTACCTCTTGCCTTTTTCGGCGCTGCAACAACTCACCCAAAAAAAACTCCACCATGCAACCTCAAAAATGGATTCTTAAAATAATAAAGTGACGAGTTATTGATTTATTTTATATTTCTTCATTTCGTGGCATTGCGTCGATGCAAACTTCAGGCTCATAATTTACTAATTTGAATAGCCGGTTTAGCTAATGATTTTTTGCAGTCGAACATACCCTTATAGTACTAGTAGTAGTGGTCTGAAGATAGTCTCTACGAAAAAGTTGGTAGAAATGATTTTTAGGGACCGGCCGGTGTGCGTTTCCTGCGGAATTTTTTTCCTCGAGTGGAATGAATGTCGATGCCAGTAGGGTTCGGAATAAATACTTCGGACTTGAGGTATTCTCTGTTTTTAGTTTCATAGGCTTCGTACTTTTCCGTCTCGGGGTTAAATTCGGGGAGGAATCGATCTTTTAATATATAAGGAACGCGGTTCGCTTGAAAAGATTCTTTGCTCTTGAGGGCGTAAGTACCGTTGTAATTCCTGGACGGAAAGTTGTTGGTTTTGTTGTGTTTTACGAAATCAGAATCGTAGTTAGTGGGTGCCTCGGCCGGTACGGTGGCTCGATGCTTCGGCGATGGATTTGATTTTCTGCTTCCACGTAAATGTTTCGGTATAACGGATTCTTGAAGATGCAAGATTTGGGTGTCCGTCACTTCGCAATCGATCTGCATCATCGTAACGTGATCCAGGGGCGCGGAAAAGCTCTCTGAAAAGTAGTCGTTCCAAATGTAACATGCGAGCACGCGATATAATTCGTGGTTGCATGATTTTATGCGGTCGAGGGAGAAAATGGTAAATATGAAAATGAATGACTGAAAATTGTATTTACCATTGATGGTGACCGCTGGGAAGATCAAAGACATTCTGGGTCTGACGGTGTTATTTTGTTGAGAGGCAGGGAGCAGCAAGTGCTCGCCGGTGAACCATACGACGTAAAAAGTGTCATCTCTGCGCCTGAGAGCATCGAACAAGGAGGCGTGGTCACGGAGAGTCGGTGAGAAAACCTCAACGGCGTTGGTATTCGTCGAAGTAACGCCGCCAACGGTTTCTCTCGATTTAGCTTCTTCGCTCGGAAAGACTTTGAAACTTCCTTTCGTTTTCTTTTTGACGATCGTAGGTTTCGGCAAGAGCAATTCTCTGACCGATTTTATGGTCGTGTCTGGTTTCGGTGGATTCGTAAAATCCTCGCGATCGGAATCACGACCGATCCATCTTCGCAACTCGTAATCCAAGCGTATCGATTCCGTTTGATTTATATACATCGGACACATCGGTTGATGCGTTCCTGATGCACTGTTATTTTTATTCAGGTTGTCGCTGTTTCCTCCGTCGTTCTCCGACTCTGCTTCTGGTTCAAGCTCACGCCATAACAACGATCTCCCGTGTCGAACACTCGGTAGAGAAGCGCTTCCAACGTTACTCGTTATTGTTTCCAATTGCTGTCGGTTCCGGTTGAACACGTCCCTGAGGAAAAAAAACAATAAGATTCGTCCATTAAGACCAACGAGTAGTCTGATTATTTGCATTATTTCCGGCTCGACGCTTAGACCGATCTATCGATTGCGCGGATGCGTGGAAAATCACATAAAAGCAAAAACACGTTTTGGTTGGATTTTTTCGATTTTTCGAAAACGAAAGTTATACTTGCTAGACTCAAGATTCAGGGAACAAGACTTAACTTACCCGAAGCTTGTTATGTGGAACGACACCATGAATACCATGGCGAGCAGAAGAGCTGTATTTTTTCTACTGATACCAATATTGATATTGCCGAACTTCTTAGTCTTGTCATTGACCGATTCGGTCGCTGCTAGCCTCTGTCTAAGTGAAGAATTTTCCATTTTTAATTGTCTGTTTTCTTGTTGTAAATCGGCCACCTGATTTTCCAGCGCGGTTAAATATTCCTTCTTCTTTTTACGCGAGAGACAAGCGGATTCTCGATTTTTAATCATCCGTTGTTGTCGCTTGAGCGCTTTGACCTCGCACTCTTGTCTCACTGCGAGATTTATCAGATCCGGCACTTCGTTCTTTATCAATATTGGTGGAAGATTGGTACTTTCTTTTTTTACAATGACCGGTGCACAATGTGCCGTCGTTGCTATTTTCGCGCTCTCGTTCGGCGTTCCCGCGATCGTTATTTTCATCGGACTCTCCAAACTATTACTCCGTAATTGAAAATTCGACGGCGCAGGTATAACTTTGACGCGATTAGCTCCAGCTATCTGTATCGTATTCGGCACTCCAGCCACCATTTTAACAGGCTCCTTCGTCTGCACATTAAACGATTTTTGGATCTCAACCTGTTGTTGATTTCTTGGCAACGCCTGAATTTTCAAAGACTGGACACCGTTGTTCTGCTTCACGTTTTTCGTCAGAGCTGCAAACTCTTGGGCACTCAGCACTATCATCTTTTTCGGTTGTTCTAAAACATTTCCCCGAATCAGCAACTCTTCTCTTTGTATTTTATTAAAATTATTCCTTATTATTATTATCATCACTATAATTAAATATCAATTAGTTATATAAATTAATAATATTGCACAATATTCGACAGCGAGAAGAAAGTCTTGTGTGCCATGGGAAGCTTTTTTTCAATTTATTAATTAATCTCTTTTAATATATTAATATATTTTGAAAAAAAACCTTTTTCATGGCACACAGGAGTTTGTTATTGTCCGATATTTATCAAAGTTTTTAGAGACTTTTTCTCCAGTTATTGGCAAGTCCATGGGAAACAGGAAAATTCAAAATGTAAAATTGAGAAAAGAATTGGAAGAAACTGGAATGTTTTTTTTTTCGTTCAAATGCGAAAACTTACCACCGCCATTGCCTTTCGATTGATTGATATTCGATTGTAGGCAAACGCGTTTCGCTGAATTTCCATTGGCAAGAACAAATTTAGTCGTAGACTCTCGGTCTTGCGAAGCCAGTGGTAATAATTTGAATTGTTGAATCGTGGGTGTGACGCTGCCTAGTTTCGGAGAAATTGGCGGTGACTCGTCCTGCGGTGGAGAGATCGGCGGTGTATCCAAGACGAGCTTGATGAAGGAAAAAAAAACAATTGTAATGTGGAAATGTGAACGTGTGACTGCGTTGGATTAACGATCGATAGAAATAAAATTTTTACCATCGATCTGGCGCCGGTGGTACTGTATGTTTCTTGTTGCCATTCCGAACCACTGGATTCTGAGTGACTGGGACTCGGCGATGGTGGCAATTGCGAGCGTGGACTTTCCGGTTCCGTTTTAATTTCATGCTTGACATCACGTGCTTTTGTCTTTCCTGAAATTTAGCAACGGACAAAACAAAATTATCGTCTGCATTATTGGAGAAAATATTTTATGCGGAGATGAAAAAAAAGAAAGTATTATTGGACCCACTTTTAACGAGCTATAGAGTCGCATTTTCATAGTTGGCAAGTCAGTGACAGAATTTTTAAAACGCCGAAAAATGGCTGGCGTGGAAATTCAATATTTAGTACAAAAAATTCCTATCCTTGAATCGTGCTGTCCAGTGTTTCTTACCTCCGCACGCGTTATTAAAAACGTCGTCAAAATCGACGCAGTTGAAGCCATAATCTTCGATATTGGAATAATCCGTGAATGACGAATCGAGCGTGGCTCCTCTGATTATTTCGTCAGGACTCTCGTCATATCGTGGAGAACCTTCGCCGCCCAAGAGTAGCGGGATCTCTAGTTCGGAGCTGAGGGCTTGCAGAAAATCGTCAGCGGGAAGAGAAGTTTCATTGTCTAGAAAAAAATAAGACAAAACGTTTATTTTAATAAATGAATTTTTTCGGCAACTAATCGTATGAGAGTGCTCCTAATAAATATCGCAATTCCTGAACTCATATGGATAATTTTAAATGGTATTGATATTTTTATTATTCACATAAATCGATCGAGCCGTTGGATAAATGTTTTTTGAATCGAGTGTTTTTTGCTTGAAGTATTCATTTGGCCGCGAGCAAATTAATTCGATGGTGAGAGACGATACGCGAAAGGCCGCCAGATTTTGAGTCATTGAACTTTGTGTAAGCCGGCCGGCTGCCTCATGGCTTCGAGCTCTGTTACCTGTGAACGTACGAGACAATCCTGCGCTTGCCTTCCTCGGTCATCAAGTCGGATAAACTCGATGCACGTTATCTTCGACTCTCGACAATTTTTCAAACTTCTCACGGAACAAATCGATCATTGAGTGCAGCACCAAAATATTTTTGTCATTTTCATTACTCAATGGATAAAAAAATTTTCATAAAATAATTGCAGCCGTATAGAAATTAATGGGCATTGATTTTTTTCCAAATTTCCCAATTAGTGTTTTAACGTCTCGTGAAGCGTTGAAGAAACAACAAATAACTTTATCGATGATATCGAATTTCAAAATTCCTAATTTCAAGCAACCATGGAATTTTATTGTATATTTTTCCTGCACGAAACTATCAAACGGCTAATTGAAAATCATCCAATGTTCCAAATTTCGAGCAACCATCAAATTTTATTAAATATTTTTCCTGCACAAAAACATCAAACGTTTACAACGATTCTATTTTCCTTCACTAATTCTCCGGCATTGTATCCAACTTTTTGATTGGTAAGCGAAATTCAATCTCAAAGGCGACTGGCATAACGAGTCAGTATGAGTTTTTTCTGTCATGTGAGAATTGAGAAATCGGAATTTTGGTGTGAAAAATGCTTTGTAAGCATATAAATCAAAGCCGAGCAATATCAGGTCGATGAACAGAATTCGTCGGTTATCTGCAATTATCGAAACTATTCAACTTGAAAATATTTCATGAATTATTGCTTTATGAGACTGAAGTTTGCATCCACGCAATGCCACGAAATGAAAAAAAATGATTCGTCACTTTTTTTTCTTGATTTTCCTCTTACCTTTTTTGGACCTCACGACATGGATTCGTGGAATAAAAAGTGACAAATTATTTTTAGAAAATTTTGTTTGTTCATTTTGTGGCATTGCGTCGATGCAACCTTCAGACTCATGCTTTACGCTTCGGTTCATCACGTGCGACCATTGACAGGCCTTTTAATGAAGCAATCCAATTGCTGCAACCGAAAGACATTGCCGTAACGCGGACACTTGAATCGACTCGACATCGTGATGGATAAATGTAAGGAAAACTACACGAAGTCCTGATCGTGCGACTCCGTGATCATTACGAAAGTCTAGCAGCCTCGTACAAGCTCAATACTAGGTCGGGTGACCGCTCAATCATGTACCACGAACAACAACAATACTGAGAAAAATAAAGTTCGAGAAATGCCTGCAAACGTTTTGAATCGAAAGGAGTTGAAAATTTATTCTTGTCGGACGAAAAATGACTTCGTTTATTTATTGCTTCGACTAAGACTTGCGCATCATTTTTGAGTCAACGCCTGCAAGGCATTACATTGTAAAAAGGTGTAAATAATGTTCGTTGCGCCGATCAACCGATCTGACACTAGATTTCATCACTATCTCCCTAAACTCGTGTGTGTTTTCACCTGTAAATATGGAGCAGGTAAACACCATCGCACCTGGATAATTCTCTTATTTCTAGAGATAACAACGTGTTCAGAAAAAAATAAATAGAATAACTCGTAACCAGTCTGGGATCGTTAGGACAGGTAGGTTGTTCATTATTCTGTCAAATGATTCCCAACTTTTCCGATGGTAAAGATATCATTTTGTTTATTTTTCGCGGACATTATTTAATTCCAATGTATCAAAATAAAAATTTACATAAATTGTCCATATTTGATACATTTTTTGATCACGTACGATTAAAGGAGTGGAAGAAGCTTTTCGTATGTTGAAGGAAACTCGATCGATTTCCCGAAATTTTCAGATAAGATACATTTTGATAAATGAACACTGGGACTATAGGCACACTGAGCAAACTTTGTCAACCTCAGGGACACGTGCGTCAGGCACATGAAATTTTCTCCAGTATTATATTTTTTTCCAACACCAAATTTAATCTATTAATAAATTTTGTTGCTGCATTTAATTGCCGCAAATAATCGCGATAACGCATGATTTATTTACTTATTGGAATAATCAGCGACAGACATTCCGATTTATCTTGATTCCTGTCATTTCATTATTCGCTAACTACTTTTTTCTTTATCTGACAAATGTGTTTGTTTTAGGCGCGCTAATGCATAACTTTTCATGCACAGGACTACGTATTGTATTAATTTATTCACGGTACGACGATGGCCTTAATATTTTTTTATCGGATCGTGTCTGTCTAAAAGTGCCAAAAGTTCTCTCGATTAAAAATTCAAAATCAAACTCTAAATTTCATGTTAAACACGGTTCTCAAAAGTTATCAAGTTTTCGAAAATCAAGCAGGAGCTCAACTTTTGAACGTGACTGTAGCGCGAGAGTCTCACGTCAAGGTGGAAATCTCGGTACATATTGTGAGAAAAGTTTTGTATTATTTTTCAAAAAATATTCTTTTTTTTCCAAGTTGATTTTTCATTTTATTTTCTATTCTGGCGGTTTGAACATTTTATTCAACCATTTTTACCTATAGTCCATGTACCATCGCTCATATCCATCATATCCAATATACAGTGATCGGAATTGTCTCTCATCTTCGATGCACCAAGCAAGAACAACGAACTTCAATCAACACCAAACAAAAACGCCCACTTTTGTAAAAATAGATTCATCAATGCCTCAGCAAATACACATTTATGTATAATATTTATTATTGTCTCTGGTGAATTTTCCTTGCACTGTGTCGTCGAACGAATGAGAAAGTTCGATAAAGACGAAAAGACGCGAGAAAAAAAAAACAAAATCGATTTAAAATGTGATTAAAAAATAAAAATCATTTACTACTCATTTTTAAATAGAATCGAATTAAGCTGGTTTGAAAAAATGATGGAAAACGTAATGATGAATTTGTTGAACCAATTTATTATTGGATTCGTCTATTGTTTGTTTATTTATAAATTAAATCGTCCATTGGAAGGTTAACAAGTGTGGTCAATCTTGCCGGCCGGCCGGTCTCGAGACGACCACCATTTTCATTCACAGAGCACTAAACAAAAAAACACACACACATCCGGCAAGGTTCACAGCACGTACGGGAATGGACTCCACGATGTCGAACGAACGTACGGAAGATACAAAACGTCGCGGCGTGTTTACACGCCTGTTCCATCCACAGGGATCAAGAGTGGGATGAATACCGTAAAGAACGTTTTTTTAATTCTCCTTCGTCTATACTTGCAACAGTTACATTTCTACCTTGAACTCGTAAGACCCTTCGATCCAACCACGAGAAATCTCGCGAGAGAGACACGATCGTGGCTGATCATTTTATCGGGAATCATTCAAATTCATTCTGACAGTCAAATATTTCATCACAAAAGAAAAAAAAACGTTTTCCACGACCATCGTCCATTGGACGATTCATTTTTTCTTCTTGTCACATTACTCGATGGAAATATCTTTGAAAATTGTTTAATTGGTCGCTCGTTCATTTTTTTTTACCAGAAAACATCCTGACTCGCGTTGTTTCAAAAAATTGGACGCCCAAGAAAACGCCTTACGTCCCGGATGCTTAGAAATGTAAAAAAATGAAACATTCAGAGGTTCAGCTTTTTTTTTCCTTTTACTAATTATCAGCTATCAGAGTCCACAAAGCTGCCTGTTAAAATATTTTGTGAGGAAACTCTACAGTGGCGTTACCCCTTGAAATATACAAGGAGACAATAATAAACATGGAGATTTTTTATGTAGCGTCGAAAGCCTGCGAAAGGTGACAGTGATTCGAGTCTCCGAGATTAGGGTCCGGGTCATTCGTGAGCGATAGCATTATATCGCAAAAAAATAAAATAACTCAAAACATTTACGATAAAAGAGGCACTGATAAGTGCGAAATCTTGAAAATTTAACGAACTCTCCACAACCCTGTGCGATAAGCCATTGGAAAAAAAAAATTATAATTTTTTTTATTTTTATTTTTAGCCGATGGAAATTCCATGAACTTTATATTTTTCAAAATATGCTCTATCGTTGACGATGGGGTTTCCCATTGGCTAGTTTTAATCGATTTAGTTGTCGGATGAACGAATCAGCGTTTTGTATTTGTCATTTGCATAGAACCTGAATTTCGATGCTCTAGAAATGGTTCGAAAAAATCAAAGATCGAGTCTCAGTCACGAAAAAATTCCACATCCAGTTGGAAGGAATTTTTAGACGACTGTACCGGTCAGGACGCGATGGAAAAGTTGATTCATCGGGGGGGATCCTGAAACCGTAGGAGCGAGGAGGACGGAAACAATGCGGCATAGGGGACGAGGAAAAACCTTTCGATTCGGTTGGGAGGGTGACGAGCACTAGAGCCATATCGCATCTCACAATCGGTCTCTCTCCCGAAATGCAGCGTTAAAAAAAAAACGTAGAAGAAAACTTAATGCCTGATAAATTCTCTGTCTGGCTGAACAAGTGATAAGTTGCTTGACGTTTTTTTTACGTGAATATATTTCGAAGAAAAAAAATCTTCGTCGCCGTTAAACTCTCTTATCACCTTTAAACCAGGAATGAAAAAATAAATAATCTTTTTGCCTCGAATTGTTAATATTGGGACCGATAAACATGTGGTTGAGGCTGAAGTTTTTTTTCTGTAATAAAAAGTTTTACTCTTTTTTTTTTCACCAGGAAAAAATACTAAACGTCGCTGTTAAAAAAAAAGTTCACCCGCAACGAGAACTCCGTGTTTAAGATTATCGAACTTCCCCATTTTTCATGGTCAAACATTGTCAAGCTATCGAGCAGACCGAGATATTAAGAGTCAAGAATAGACGGGTCTCCAAGACCCAGTTCGTTCTACGAAGATGCCTTTCTGAATGATGCTTTCGACGAAAGGTTAGCAACGAAAGTTTCATCATTGGCATCCTTTCTCTACATAGTTCGCTGAACCTTTACGTTCACAACATCAGATTTTGCATCACACAGCGTGACGGAATGGTCATTGACCTTAAAAACGTCAACATCGAATCCCTTCGAGTACATAACAGAGGAAGAACGCGCTCCCGCCTACCGTGCCGCTCAACTCGTCCTATTCCCGCTTTGTATTTCTAAACTATACGCACGAAATAACAAATGTTTCGCTTATTCACATATGTGAAAAAAAAGATGAAATTCTCTTGGTGTGCTTGAAATTTCGTAAAACATTTTCATTCAATATTCCGGTTGAAAGATCTTTTTGTTTGGTCGTTTTTGGGTGACAAAAATAACAATGAGAACGAATCTACGTTTATTATTTCCGGTAGAGTTAATGAACGTCAATGATACAAAAGCATTCGGTCACTCCACAGAGTATGTTCATTATACATCATTCAAACGTGCGGAAAGAATT
Source organism: Campopleginae sp. 14b (assembly GCA_030522525.1). NCBI lineage: Eukaryota > Metazoa > Arthropoda > Insecta > Hymenoptera > Ichneumonidae > Campopleginae sp. 14b. The sequence goes on along the minus strand of JAPYYS010000746.1, from coordinate 12,835 downwards.
TCCAGAATATGTGACCGAACATTAAAAAAACAAATTTCTTATCAAGAAACATAGTTCGATAACTTTTTGCCGAGTTTCGAGTAATCGTGTACGTTATGAAATTCATTATCCCTGTGTATCAAAATGTTGTTTTAAGCACGAACCAACAGGATTACGGGAGCAAAAAAAGGTTAAATCCGCTCCATGCAATCGTCGAGGGGAAATAATGCGGTTTTTCCTAACGATAAAACATCCGAGATACCGTATGGAAGAGAAGGAAGCACGTGTCTATTCGCTCAAGCCGGAGCCACATATGCATTAAATATTTATCTAAGAATTATCTTTCATGCCGATTGACTGTACGTACGCCCATTCGGCGTATCGGTTGCTTCATTTTTTACTATTACGCTACTCAGTCGTGCTGGACTTGCAGGTTCTCAATTCCGAAAGATCGGAAGGAAAAATATATTTTTAGGATATGCGCGTGAATTCCAAGCTTTGACATTTTTTTTTTAAGACGCGACGAGGATTATTGTCCGAATGGCGGCTTACTCATATGAAGACTTACCCAATGAACCAAGTTCTGGAAACGTCTCAAAATTGGAATCGCCGAAGCCGTTCCATTGTTGTGTTTCCTTGATCAACATCCTCGCCCGATATCCGATTTATTTTCATCCAAAATACACTCTTTATTACTGAATTATAAACACGATTGTTATTGTTGTGACCGATCGACTCACGAGAAATGTCACGTCAATACACAGTGCATCGGAATTCACAAACTATATTCACGTAAAGTACACTTTGTGGTGATCGTCCATGGCTCTGTGAACCGTCAACGCGATAGTTTGCGCGTGTATTGAGTTTACCAGTTAACCGAATAAACGGTAGAGGCGCAGGTCTCGCTGCTACTGCGGCCGAGCTTGATCGCTGCGCCTAGTCGTCAGCGCCCGGACTAATTCTGCCCAAGGCGGGAAATTTGAATTACAAAAGAATACAATTTTTGTTTTCACATCGTTTAATTACAGCATTAATACACATATTATAAATTCTCTGTGTAATCATTCATTTCATCCTCTTCTGTTTTATGAGATGATTGCGAAGTGCAATTTGCTTATCTTTGAACGATCTCTTGGTCTTGCCCTTTATTTTGTGTTTTATCATTTGAAAAGCCTTCGTCTTCTTTTTCTCTCTATTCGTTTTACTACAGAGAGGATTTTGACGACCGTCCTTGTAACCAAATCGCTCTCTTCCCTTTTGTCCTTCCTGCAATTAAACACGTTATCCAGCTTAATAAACCCCCGCGAATCGCTTTACTACGAGAAAGTATCGACTCGGCGAGCGCTCGGGACAAGCAGACGACGCAGAGCTGTCAAATGTACTTGTCTCAAGACTCTGATATGAATTTTCGGAAGTGACAGATATTTGGGCAAACAGAATCCAAGGGAAAATTATTTATTTCTGCGTTTCTTGTTTCTCCACCAAGACGTGCGAGTTTCCGCAGGAAAAAAATTAAAGAATTGCATTTTGTTGCATTCTGCAGTTTTGAACTTTCAAATTTTCATCGGAGTGGATCGTTTGGAAATTAAGGACCTCGCCCATCAAATTTACGGCTTTTTTATGCAAAATAATATTGTTAAAGAAAAAAAATGTAAATTATTTACCTTTACGCTGTCCATCCGTGCTTGTTTGTCGTGTTTTCGTTTCTTGTATATATTTTCAATATCTCCGAGTTTAACAAGCTCTCCTCGCTGCTCTTCTTGAACGTTTTTCTTAGCACCTCCCTTTTTGGCATGAGTGATTTGTTGTTTTACCAATGCCATATCGATTCTCTTGAAGTCTTCATCGGTGAGCAAACGCTCGACAGATATTTGCGAGGCTTTCTCTTTCTTCTCAGCATTAATTTCTACTTTTTTAACACTTTTCATTTTTTTCAGTCTTTCCAATTTTTCTCGCTTCCTGTCCAACTTTGTTCTTTTGACTTTCTTCATGCGTTTGTTTCCACCTTCAGTTTTGAGCATTTTTCGAGGACTTGAGTCTTCTTCCTCGTCATCCTCGTGCTTGCGCTTTTTCGAAGATTCTTCACTCACTTCCCCGATTTCCTCGTCGTCGCTGTCATCTTCCTCGCCGCTGTCCGCGTCTTCGTCCTCATCCTCCTCTTCGTCTTCGTCTTCGTCGTCGTCGTCGTCTTCCTCGTCCCCGTCCTCATCAATGTCTTCGTCACTACTGTGGTCGATATCCACCCACTCGTCGCAGTCGTCGCTGTCGTCGCTATCAATTTCTACTCCATCGCTGTGCACGTCATTGTCCAGAAGAACTTCAGCTCCAGGAACGAAATCCTTGGCCTGAAGTTCACCGTATTTCAAGGGTTCGAGTGCAGCAGTCGCTTCGGTAGGTCTGCCACGATCTTTTTTGTGCAAAAGTGCCGGCATCGTATTTCTAAATAACGAAATCAACGATCTGGCTGCCATCATGACACTGCGTTCGCGATAATTTTTGTATTGAACCAAATCCCTCAAAAGGTCTTCGTTCATGACAAGTGGACACCTCGTGGAAATTTCTCGAACCGCATTCAAACCAATTGCCATTACGTCTCCGGAATTCCTCTCAGTTACGAAATTATTGACGAGCGTTTTGAGAACCGGCTCGAGAATTTCCGGCGGTACGAGCTCGTGCGAGGCCTGAGCCACAAATTGCAACAACTTGGTAACTTCTCGTTGATGCGGTTGCAAGAAACGCTGTATGTACGGATAAAAGTTGAAGAGAAACAAATTGTGGAGCCCAATGAGACGCGATATCACATCGAGAGACATCAATTTTATTTCGAATCGATCATTGTTCTTCTCTAATTGTTTGAACAATTTTTCAGCGAAGCCCTGAGGATCGTGAATCAGATGTAATGCCGAGAAATTGAATTGAGGTGCTTTAGATTTTTTCTTCTTTGATTTAGCGAACAACTGCTTTACTTTTTTCAATTGTTTCTCACGTTTCTTCGTCTTCTTGTTGACCTTGTTCGCCATCGCGACTTCTTTGACGTTTGGCTCATCCTCACTGTCGCTTTCGTCGCTATCCTTCTCCTCAGGATCAGTGCCAAGGAAAAATTTCAAACACGCCACCATGACTTTGGTGATTTTTGAAAAACAACCGCTTGCTACAACGTTCACCGTCTTCGCATCGTTCCACACGTTTTTGTTATACAACTCGATCATTATATCCGCTGACATCTTGGCAGCTCGTGTGTTCGAATCTTTCAACATCGTGAACATAAAATTTTGCAACGATGTGTTTACTTTCGCATTTTTATGCTTTGCGTTCACGTTCTTTATGTCCGTTATTATATGGTTTTGAAGAAATTGACGAAGAGCTTTGTCTTGACATCGCAGAAGCTGGAAAAACAGACTGAGAAGAGCAGTTGGTTCAAGCAGTCCTTTGTTTCTCAGTAGAATCAAAGTTCGGCATAGTGTCTGTAAAACACAAAATTTCAGTAATTATTTATCCCCATCCCTGTAAACAAAATAAATAAAACGATGAAAAAAAATTTATGGGACTCACCATGCGCATTTCATTGTCGAGTATCGTGTTGTGTGTCTGTAGAATGTCAGCGATTTCCTGTGGATACGTGACGAGTTCCTCGGCGTAACAATGGGCCACCTTGGATTAAAAAAATGACAGAATGCTCAGGATTGGGAGCTTTTTACAGAGTACGAGAGACGCGTATAAAGAAGAAAGTAAAGACTAATGTTAGATCGGGATGCGGATTTTGATGAAATATTATCTAAGGATTAAAAAATGAATGAAAATTTTATTGAAAAAATGAATTAGTGACAATGGTTATCGCCGAAATTAATGTATATAATCGTACAAATAATTCTTAATGGTGAAACTGACTGTTTTCGAGATAACGGTGACGAAATCGTAACTAACGCAGCACTTGAATTTCGGTTCGTCCAAATTACTATCCCCTACATGGGCCAATAATCCAAGCTGGCACATGGACGGTATTTGAGCAAGCAAATTAGCATTCAAGTCAACGTTCTCATCGACGATAGCGCAGAAAATAGCAAGCATACGATCTAACGGAAAGTTTTTTGGTCCTGAATGAGTGTTCATCACTTGAGCTTTTTTACTCGCTGTTTTACGTTTTTTAGTTTTGGCGCTTTGTTTGACGAACAAGCGTTTGTCTTCCTTGGCTGGATTGTAAGAAGCTAAGTAAGCAGCAATCAGTAGAAACTTCGCGTAGTAAGGTAATTCGAAGCTGAGAGCCAATCGCGTGGTCGATTCAATTTCTTGTGACAATTGCGTGCGTTGAACGAAATCGTCGCTCGAGACTCGCAGGTAAATAACTTCGAGATTCGTTTTCAAAACGTTGGAGATATTTCTCCAGAGCGCCCCGACGTCATTTTCTTTGCAAACACCGGTTTCAATCGGTTCAACGTATTTAGAAAAATTAATCCTCGCCATGTAACGCAGCTCGTTGAGATCTCGACAGAACCGAAAAAACACTGAGAGAAATAAGTTCAAATAATTTTTATAAAAAGCTTCCCCATAATAATTGTCCGGTTTGTAGAGATACAATATCTGTGCGAGCTCTTCTCGAGTGTACTGAGGGAAGTGGATTTTTATCGGTTCGAGCATTCCCATGTTAACGTGATACTTTTCCCACACTATATCGCTAATGAAAATTGTACAAACGTTCACACCGGACAGTTCGCGCAGTCGTAAGAAACCTGGCAAAATATTCACGTCCATATCGCGCATTCTATCGCACTTGTCAAACACAATGAATATCGGACGAGCATCCTCCGAAGCAAACTTTTTTAGTTGCGATACAAAACCCAAAAAATTTTCGCACTTGTTATTGACTTTGTAAGAATCGGAGGAGGAGAGTTTCGCAGACGTCAAATCCAACAGTATGTACTCGTAAATGTGTCGACCGTTCGAATGTTCAATACAATTTATGATGCTGTGATTATTCGGCATTATATGATTCAACATTTTCGTTATTATCAATGATTTGCCAGTTGCCACATGACCATAGAGAAACAAACTCTCTGGCAATGGTTCGTCCGCTCTCCCAATAAGAGAGTACAGATTTCTCATTACATTTTCCCTGCATAATATCTCGTTTTTTAACAACGATAAGCACCCTCCCTCCATCATGATTCTTCTTTCCCAATGAACAAGGATTGTAAAAATATATTCTTCTTGTTTTTTTTTTCTTTTTTCTCACAAAGCGACAATCGTTAAAAGTAAATCTATGAGGATTGCCGACTTGAAATACGCCTTTTTTTACACCTGCAAGAGAAATGGAAATTCTTTTCGTAACAAAACTTTTGGGCTTTGTATCTACTTTTACGATATTTGACTTTCTGAGACTCAAGGACATTGATGTCTTGTGTGTAAAAGGAAACAGGTAAAGTCGAGAGACAGGAGGCATGCGCCAACTCTAAAGACAACCATGGACTTTGGGTCGGATTTGCATTATGGAGTTTCAGAGAATGGTTCGTTTTTTCATGTGCAAAGAATGATGCTGTCCTCTTGCGGGTTTTGGTTGAAATTATGAGAAAGGATGAAAAAAATTAAGCAAAATGCTCACCTGGGCCAAAAATATGGATAACTCATCGAGGCTTTTGTTGAATTTGTCAGGGGTGAGGCGAAATACTTCCAAGGTAGATTTGTAGTGGCGATATTGTTGCAGGAACTAAAAGCAAAACGATTTACCCGTTTTATAAAAATTGCGGGCCAAATTGTATTTTGTTTATCGTGCTAAAAGTACCTCTTCTTTGTAAGACTCGGGATCACGTTTTATGAGGTTTTGTAACTGTGGAAGATTATCCGGCAGCTGATTGTTGTGTCGGACCATTGTTTTGCGTGAAGGTTAACCTGAAAAACAACACGATTTCGGTTACTCGATCAGTCATTCGGAATTTTGTGGGAAACCATTTTCGTTTCCATCGGTGGAATAATGGAACTCAATTTCTACTCCTTTGGCAAACCAAACTTACCATGCAGGCTTGTATTTGTTGTGAACAAAAATATACGTTTCAATATAACACGTGCAAAGGATGCACAGCCGCTGCAAGCTGCTGAACTGCTTTAACTGGTTTGGCGCCTGCGTCGTATTCAAGGAAGGCGAGCTCCGTCCAAAACGTTGAGAGGATCATTCGCTCATTATTGGTAGAAAAGTTTCACGGCGGGAAAAATAAGCATGGGAAGATTCCGCCGTTTCAAGAACCGGAAGTCGTGAGATGGCGGCACTCGACTACTTTGCGCAGCTTACAAAAGGTAAAAAAAATTTACGATACGCAAAAACAGGAAAGGAGGGGAAGGAGCAAGAAATAATATAATAATAATAAGGAAGCAAAGCAGAGATCGCACGGATCATCTGTCAGACGCAGGTGTTTACAACACGGCCTAGTGGAGACAAAGAATTTTACTGCGAACATTTTGAGTTTTCGTTGGGGTAAAACTTTCATCGTTCGGATCGAAGTTCTTCCTCTACTCCCATCGCAAAATGTTTAAATTTTTGGTGAGCCTACATGTTTCTTAATTCGACGAAACATCTTAACCTTTTATCTCACATCATAACCTAAAATCAAGTTTTCAAGACATTCAAACGCATTCCTTTTGTCTCTCGAGCTCCAACTCAAAATAGAAGTGACGTACGAATCGTCATTTGTTGCCGAGTCTCTTGTGCCATCAAATGCCAATAATATTCCTTGCTCCAACAATGTTCTCAAGGGCCTCAGCCTTTTTTTCCGATTTTGGAAGTTCTAAACCATCGTGCATCGCCATCTCTACCTTGAATTAAAAAAAATAAGATCCAGCTAATGATAACCAAGAAAACTTCTCGATTCCAAGTAAAAAATCATTTGAAGTGAATTATCAATGAACAATGCAAATATCTTGTTACAGATAACTTTGGGGTTTGGTATTTATGCCGGATTGTACATAAGCCAAAATTATGAGGTAATTCATGACTTTAAAATTCAGTCGCCTAAAAATTGTTAAAAAATTCACTTTGTTTAATAATCTACATGATAAATGATCCATTACAGGTACCGAGAGTGGATGATCCTTCCAAGATATTAGAGCGACTTAAAGAATTCACGGACGAGCATAAAAAGAAATAAATGAGCAGCGACGAATGAGCTCGATGATAAGAGCATAATAACAGCATGTAAAGGAAATTGTAAATAATGACTCGTTTTACAGTTAGGTATATTTTTGTTGACATTCTGCTTTTTTCAATATAAGCTTCCTACAAACTGTACACATTTTTTTCGTTTTCCGACCCCCCTCCGCCACTCGTAAACGTATCGTCTAGCAAATAAGGATCTTTCATTCGATTGTGCACCGTTCACGACTCTTGAGGCCGTTGGGCTAGACGTAGACGAGACCGCCGCCAGAATATTCTATTCTGGCTTGCGGCTCCACAAAGGCTAGCCAATCCGAAGCGTGTGTAGGCAGTAGTCCCATTGATTGACATTTGTATAGAGCTAGCGCAATGTTGACCAATTGTCCCAGGAAAAACACAAACTTTTGACCAAATACATGAGTCCCTTCGATCACTTTAAAAGCTGAAAATTCAATTTCCCGTGATTATTATTTTTCTTATCCTCTCCAGGAACGGATTGAAAAAAAAACAGTCGGTTTTTCACAAACTCGGAGATTTACATACTTTAATAGAATTTGAATAATTTCTGTGTCCCTGTGTTTTTTAAAATAAATAGACGAACTTGAATTTCAAATCTTTCGGACTTGATTCAATTGCATGTCGAGTTGTAAAGCTGAAAGGGTTAATGGAAAAAAAAAAGTTGTTGTGGTGTATTAAAAGGCGAGTACTTACTTTGTTGGAGGGAGAAGAGAGCTTTTACGGGCCTCGTTATTAACATGCCGAACATCATAATAGGGAAAATGGATATAGAATTTCCAGCCATGAACATGATGAACAAGTTCATGGGAACCTGCTTCAATGGGCCGAGTGCCAAGTCCCATGATTTTTTAATGATCAAATGATTAGAATCGTTGTCCCTTTGCAATTCTGTATTTTGCAAAAGTGCTGCAGACGGTGTATATCCAGGGGGTGAAGCCAAATCTCCATTTTTGTCTTGTTTATTCCTTGAATAATGAATCTTATGATTATCGCGAATCGTTGAAACATAAACTAATTAACGGAGCGACCTGCTTTCGAGATATTGCTCGATTGTTTAGGCTAGTCGTATTTGGAATACACACTTGTGAGAAAAATCCAACGCCCATTTCAACTTTTTGACGTTTTGTTTTGCCACCGCCATCGTCCTGCTTGGATTTTTTCAACAAATCTAAATCTGATTTGAGATTCGTCTGATTTATCCAATTTTTCCGATCCTTGTAAATATCTATCCCTACGTCAAACAAATTAACAATTGAGAGGTTATGACGAGTGACGATGTCATACGTTCTACAGCCCCCGAAACCCATACGCCATTGGCCATTCCCTGACCTCACTGACCTATCCGATCTCGGTATTAGCAATTTCAAGAACCCAGTTACGCGTGCGCACTTACACCGGCTCGAGTTGCTTGGTCGTCTAAACGCAATAATATTGTATTGGTTGTATTTCCGTATCGAAATTATACCAATCATCAAAATCCATTGAAAAATGTTAATTTTCGAAGCTATAGACAAGATGCTTCGCCGGGTTTTTTCATATAGTTAATTCCACCGAGTAGAGTTACACATCTCTGTTACACACACACGATCTTTTATTTTTATGTATTCATAGACACCAGCGCCATCAGCTGGTCATCACAGGGAGAACGAATTATGGCTGACATAATAGAAATTGCGGATTACAATGTATCGGTATCAACTAATTCGAAAGAAACTGAACCAGAATTAAGTGAGAGTTGTTCGATTACGTACGACCAATTTTTTAATAATTTTCTATTAGAAAATCGACCATGTGTGTTCCAATCGGATATTACTCGACAATGGCGATGTAGAAGAGAGTGGAATACGAATGGGGCGCCAAATTTCGAAATCCTTTCGGTACAATTTGGTATGATCAGTAAACAAATTCTTGTCCAAACAGTGGTCCAGTGTTTTCTTCAGGTCAACTTGCCCCTTACGATTTATGAAAAATACAAATTTTAATCTCACATATTCGTTTCTTCCCCCCTGTCCCTTGCTTGTAAATTAACGTTAACTCCATCCTCACAATAGATTCTCACGATTTGTGATTTCACTAATCTTGGAATTAATTTTCGTAGGAAATTGCGAAGCACCTGTTGCGGATTGTGACAAACAATACTACAATGCTCAGTTAAAGAATGACATGACAATAAAAAATTATCTCGATTATTGGAGCGAATACAGAGCGAGAGATTATCCTTGTGACATGAAGCTTTTGTATCTGAAAGATTGGCACTGCGTTAACGAGTTCAAAGGCCTTTGTTTGTACATCGTTCCCAAGTATTTTGCCTCAGATTGGCTCAACGAATATTACACTGCACATCCGGAGCTCAAGGACGACTACATGTTTGTTTACATGGGACCAAGAGGCACATGGTATCGTTTATTTCGCATCAACTGTCAGTCCCTTTCATGTCAAGTCGAGCCCATCAGTGTAGCACGATAACAAATGTTTAGGACCCCTTTCCACGCGGATGTTTTTTCCTCGTACAGCTGGTCAGCAAATATAGTTGGCAAAAAAAAATGGCTCCTTTTTCCTCCTGGAGAGGAAGATACTCTTCGAGATTCCCATGGCCAACTCTGTTTCGATTTCACCAACGACCAAATATTACAAAACTCTACAAAGTATCCAAATTTCGATAGGAAAACTATCAAATATTTTGAAATAATACAAAATGAGGGGGAAGTTATTTTTGTACCTTCCGGATGGCATCATCAGGTTTGGAACTTGGTAAAGAGGATTTTCGCATTTTTTTCTACAAAATATAATAATAATGATAAATAAAATTGAATGAATTCCTGCAATTTTGTCTACGTATGAAATAAAGATAAAAATTCGAGTTTGTCTTTTTAGAATTTTGTACAAATGTTTATTGGCTTTGTGAACACATGTACACATGTTGGCTCGAAGTTTTTCATGTTTCGATAAAATCGTACCTGTAGCATGACGACATTAATTTGTGAAATAAAATAGTGAAAATTTTGAAACAGGAGGACACGATCTCCGTGAATCACAATTGGATAAATGGTTGCAACGTTTGGAAGTCGTGGCAGTCGTTGCGGAGCGAATTGACAGCGGTGATGAGAGAAGTTGAAGATTGTCGAGACATGGAAGATTGGAAAAGTCATTGTCAAGTTATGCTCGCGGCATCCCACGGCATGAATTATTTACAATTTTACAAATTTTTGTCTTTCATAATTGAGGAAAGATTCAAAGTTTTGGAGGATGGTGAAGATTCTGAAAATTATCGAACGTGGAAGATTGGTCCGCAACACTGTTACTTTGACCTTAACCAGGCAAAAACTGTTCTAACGGACATGATGGATGACAGTCGAGAAAAGGGAATCTTCGAGCTCGTTTTTCCCACCGACCATGTTCACCATCTCGTCGATTCTATAAACAACATGTTTCCTTCGAAACCGAATTAAAACTTATCGATACGCAACAACAAGACACAATCATTTCATCTTTTATTTTCTATCTGTGTAACATTTTTATTATAATTTACATCATATTAAAATTTGTAGTCTCCATCAGTTTTCATTTTTAAATATATTGTTTTCATAGAAATTTACAATTGTTTTATGCCAACGCGACGGTCTTGGACAATCTATCGCGCATTTGCCGGATTATTTCCAACTACGTTCATTCGACATTTACACAATCCTAATTTATTTTCACTCTCAATTTTTACAAACCAAAAAATTATTATTATTACCAAATAAAAAAGAAAAAAATTCGATACCGCATGTACGCATGATTTTCGTCCGTCATCCGGTGTCGAATGAACAATTGTGTCTACGCTAGACGAAGCAATGAGAGCGTTGAAACGAACACACGTTCACAAACTTAAAAAAAAAAAGGAAAAATACGAAGAGAGATCTCTCGAGCTCGGGACCTCATTCGCATTCGCTTGTTTTTTTCTTCAATATCATCGGAACGTTTGCTGTGTGAGTGTTGGCGCAAAAAATACAGACAGAAACTGAAAAGCTGATAATGGCAAACAATGAATTTGCACAATGGTGAAAAAATCGCGACAGGAATGCACAATCCGCAAGAATGAAACTTCCAGTTTGGAGCATTTTGGGGATTTGCTTCCTGCAAATCCAGCGAAATCCTTTTTACATGGTTAGCTCTTAGCAATGTTACAGTTTTTTGTTATGCATCAAAATGAAAATGCATTTAATCAAACGGAAAAGAAAAAAGCAACTGGAAACAGGAAGAAACTGACCAAATCGGGAGATAGAAAGATTTCGTTGTGATCTGACGGCCAGAACTTTGAAAAGCCGCGAGTCTAACATATACTTATCTTTGCCTTAACGTAACTCTTAATTTTTAATTCACCGATCATCCTTATTGAACAACGGACGCTTATTTTCCTTGCCTTTTTTCGTGTTTTTCTCCTCAAACGTCTGAATTTGTGTATTGTTCCACGTGCTATTTATTGATTAAGCATAAATAGCCGTAAAAACGATAATCATTACATGTATGTTGGATAGTATTTACAAACTAATGCTAATAAAAATGTACAAAATCTGTAAGACAATTACGGTCGTCGGGCGGGGGATAACATTTTTCAATCGATGCTTTTTCGGGTTACAAACGACAAAAACGCATTTGCATTATTTTTCATTCCTTATTCGACATACCAAACGTGAAAATAATGTGTTTCATTTGCGCTCCGTAAACAATCATCGAATGTCATGTTTTTTTTTTATAATATATACACATATAAGTATTTTATTTCTCTGTTTTTTTTTTCCTTTTTTCTCTTCTAATCAGGTCAACCAGATTTTTCGCAGTGAAGCATAATTTTTTGACTTTGGTCGTACAAACACATTCAACAATATGCGTGTTTTTATTTTCTCTTTTTTTTCTTCATGTTCTCATCTTATTCGATACAACGAAGCTGGGTCTATTACACATTGGCGAGAACGAATCAAATTCGAATTATTGTGTTTTGTTGTTGCAGTAACTTAAAGTAAGCTGCTAAGGTTGCCATATCAACTAAACTTTGAGCTTTGTCTTTTACGTAAAACAAGTGTGTATGAGAGCTCAACGTGTCTCGAATGAAAAATAAACCAAGACGAATATTTCTTCGGTTATTCATTTTTGTACAAAATAAAGGAATGACAAAAAACAAATGAAGAATGCTCGATGATTTCCCATTCGAGAATAAATCGTTGATGCTGCGGATCTGTACGATATCCTGTGTGCCTCTTGATGGAACAAGACGGATTTAAATAATGAGATAAATACTCGGTAGATTAGCGAAAAGCTTGACGCCGTTCAACAACATTTTCCCAATTAAAAAAATATATGTATTTTCGTGTATTTTTTCTTTTTCTTTTTTTCATAATAACAATAATCTATCGTCACTGCGACGGAAAAATTTAACCATTGCCATTATTATCATTCGTCTGTCTGTCTTCCACGTGTTTAATAATAATGATCGTAATAATAATAATGATAATAATAATAGTAATTATATCAATAATAATAATAATAATCTTTATAATAGTACGAAAGTGCGTGGGTGTTACGATCGATAACGGATGAAATTTTCGTAGATGGATCCTTTGAAAATATTCGATATTTCGTGCGGTGTAAATCGTACGGGGATGGTTAATTGCATTCAATGTCAATTGTGCCGAAAGTTAATTTTTAGACTGATCCAAA
>JAPYYS010000745.1:0-98712 GCA_030522525.1 Campopleginae sp. 14b | reverse complement strand
AAGAAATAGGGAGGCGGGCGTTTGAATCAGGAGGAGAGAGGGCGGTACAGAGCCCGCAACGAATACATGTGAGGCCCTTTTCATTTTCAACTTCATTTGCACGTCGTTTCTTTTTTGTTTTTTGTTTTTTTTTTGTTTTTTTTTTTTTTTTTTTTCATTCTTTTCTTCTTTTTTTCTCAATCGGTTTGTTTTTCAGTGTTTTTCCAGCAGGTATCTCTCTCTCTATCCTTGCATATCTGTACATCCTGGCGAGTCTTAGCATTTACAGCTTCCCCTTTTTCTTATCATTTTTCTTTCGCATGCCAGGTGCCCGGTCACTGTGGCACGCACCCACTCTGTACGCATTTCTCTGTCTCTAACGCGTTATCAATCCCCATCAATTATTATCGACCCTCCTCTAAGCGATTGGAAATATTATTTTCCTCGTATTCACCCATTTTCACAGTCGAGCCTTTATCTTACGCGATCCGAGCAATATATTCCGTTTTCAAAAACACCAAATGATCTTTTCCTTATCCTACCGATGCCAACTATATTTCTTCGAGAAATCACGGACGATATTTATTCGTTTTTTTTTTCGTAATCCGAGCATTTTGACGAATATTAATTTGACAGTTGAAAAATCGTTTCCGAGAAAGGAAACGATTCGTCTTTCGAAAGTTATTTTCGAACATAACCAGTTGAGAAATTTTGAAATTATCGGACAACGATAAAGGACTCGGTTCGTTAATTCACGATTCCTCGGTGTTGGCATCATCGTGTTCCCGTTGAAATTGAACAAAATTTGAACGAAAAGAAAAATATCTGACGGTGACACGAAAAATTCTCCTCTCTCGTTGATTTACAACGGAAGTCTTTATATATCTCTCTGTTACAGTACGGATTTGAAAAACAAAACACGTACATTAGGCAAATAGCAATTGGAATTAGGAATGGTCCCCTACAGTCCGAAAAATCGAAAATCGCATTTACCAAATTAAAGACATTTTCTTTTCGTGAGATCCTCGAACCGAGGATCAGGCAGTGAGATGGAGAAATATAAGTAAGAGAGTGAGTGAGAAAGAGAAAGAGAGAGAAAGAGAGAGAGAGAGAGAGAGAGAGAGAGAGAGAGAGAGAGAGAGAGAGAGAGAGAGAGAGAGAGAGAGTGAGAAAAAGAGAAAAGGACAGACATAGAGGTTCAGTAGAGAATAAGTTTGAAATTAATCAATCATGAGTCTGAATCATGAAAAGGTGGAAACTTTTTGATATTTTCTGGTATTTAGCATTTTTCTTCGAGCAGTTTCTCACTGTGTGAATCTCTGAATTCTATAATTGGCGTTTTAAATAAAACCCATTTCTTGTTGATTTTTGATGGAATCGCTGGTCCGAAGGCGATGAAAAACTGGGATGGGTGCTCGATCTCAGGGAATCGTAGCTCGAACTAGATCGTGCGAAATTAAATGATAATTCGTTATTCTAGGCGAAGCCTAAGCCAGGATAATATTGAGGCAACGAGGCTCGCAACGAAGCGCAAAATCTCACATCAGTGCGGACATTTTTGTAAAGCTTGAATCTTCTTAACGTTCATTTCCAGGCTGTTTTTGTCTTAAGTTTCTTTTTCTCTCGGTCTTTTGACTCGATCGCGATAAATATCCATAAATATATAAATATATATATATACATATTTATCGATTTATTAATTAACGACGGCGTGCGCAATGAAATGAAAATATGAGAAAACCTAAACTATAACATCGCACGTTTACACAGAAGCCTAACAAACATTCATTCCCATAAATAGCACATTTTCGGAATGCTAATGTCGTCACACAAATAAACAAAGAGAAAACTAAGATTTTCTACGCCGGCTGGTTCTTACGAGCGACTCGCGTGTCATTTGCAGGCCAGGATTTTGTGGATCTCTGTGGATGTGTGTGTGTGTGTGTGTGTGTGTGTGTGTGTGTGTGTGTGTATATGTGTCTGCGTCTGTGTCGCACACGGAAGCAGGGACCGGGGCCATGTAGAATTTTTCGTTTGTGCCTAAAAATTGGCACAATCTCTTTTCGACACTGTTGTTCGGTCTGTTTGCTACGACTGCACAAAAATTGAAAAAAATGTCATCCCTCTTGTGGCATGATCCTTGAGAACGGCAACCCAGTCTGCTCTCTCGCACTTATGGCGTCAGCCGAAATATGAAAGAATTGCAAGTCGTTACTGTATTGTAGGCGCATCGGGGACAGCCAGGGGTGTCGGTAGATTCGTCGAAACTCGGAGCTTTTTTTACAATGTGATTTTGTTATGCGTTCTATTAGAAAATGCGATTGAGGCGGTATCTTAGTTTTCGAAACTTACGTGATAGCGTCGTCGGTCTCAAAGCGTTTTTTGCCTATAATTCGTCGTTGTGAAAAATTTTATAATACGAAATAACAAAGGATCAATCTCAAACTTTTCACTGCACAAAATTGCACTCAAAAAATAAAGGCACACACAATCAAGTGTCAAATAGTTTGGAGAAAAGATTCATGAGCGATCCGATTCGATTTGTCAATTGCTGGAATTGCCAATGAGAAGCACGAAAAAAGAAAAAAATAAAAATTCTTGCATTTATCGTGTAATTAATGAATCAGAGCGTAAAAATAATGTTAAGCGAAAATTGTTTGTCCGTCAAAGATTGGCTGATTCTCAGAGAGTTAATGAAAAAATGACAAGCTTTTCTTCAAGATTTTTGTCGTTGTGTTTGGGCGACAGTGCCACCGGAAAACGAATCCTGATGTGAAAATAATAAAAATACAAGACTTTTATTTTGAACGAGGATCCACGAATATTTTCGATTGAAACGACAAATATTTCCCATGGGGAATTGTTGGTTTTTTGCTGTATTTGTGAGTGATCGAAACTGTCGCATGGGATTTCACTTGAATTTGGTTTTTTCTTGTTTGGAGTACATAACACGCAGCACACTCAGACATCTATACTACGAAAGCGGGGATGCGTGGGCGAAAGAAATGTTTTTTTCTCCTCGTTTGAATATCTTTGTTTGTTTTCAATGTTTTTAGTCACGAGGGAATCGATCGTCCCGGACGCACGCACACAGAGAAAGAAAACTTCAATCGGTGCGATAAATGCATTTTCCACATTGAGAAAAGAATTCACACATTGGAAAAAAATGAAAAGGAACATCATGTCACCATTGATTGACGTAATCCGTCGCAAATGCCGTTCATCATCCAACATATCAAGTCCAAAAGATGCCTCTGGTCGACACGGACGAAATACTTTATCGGATATTCTCCACCATTTTTCTCTGGGCTTGATTTTAAAGCAACGGAAATAGTTGTGAATGGAGAAATATTGGGCAATATTTTTCGCTGGTTTTCGTGGTTTTATATCCGGTAAGGTATTGTCGATGTGTATGCGGTTACAGGAGAGCCTCACACGCGTATGCAAACGTCTCATCCAACGTATCAATCGACAGATACCGAGGAATCTAGGTGAGCTACGTACTTGTTTGTACTCCGACAGGAAAAGTATGGCGACGGGCAAGACTGCCGCTCTGTTATACCTCAGTCTCACGAATAGGTTCCGCTGGCTAACAAATCATAAATCAATAACCAATGTGAGTGAAAAAGTTATTGATCGAGGTTAAACGGCCTATATATCTCGCACGATACAATCGCGATTCGCCTTCTCGTCTTATCATTTTTTTTCTCCATATGAAATATAGAAATATTATTAAATCCAATCCAAGACCCTGAATCGTTCGATCCTTGTCCGATTATTCTCACACAAGCTTCACGCCAAGTATTTATTTCCTCTTTTAGAATAGTAAAAAACAAAAAATAATATCAAGCACATCAATGACCGATAGCCGAGCTCATGTTTTTACTCATTTTTCTTTTTGGAACACCCAAAATTTTGCTGATAAGAATAATTTCAGTACACAACTCGAACGTCAAATTGTTTCGATCGCTGTTGCCGTTTTTTCAAGTAATAGCAAAAGCATAATCGAAGAAAATTCACCCCCTCGGAGGGACAATTTCGGTTGGCCCTTTTTTTTTTTATTGAAAATATGTATTTATTCAATGCATATTAACAATCGAACATGAAAGCACCTTTGAAAGATCGCGAATATCTTAATTTTTTTTCTTCATCATTTATAAAAGCGGATTGTAAAAGTGCAAGAATAACTTAACCAAGTGGCCGGTTGACTTAGAGACTAGATAACGTTATATTTACTTCCATAATAATAGCACACATTGTTACGTTAATACACATATATACGTACGTACGTACATCCAAATCGATATACCACCCATGCATATATATATATATATATCCATACGACAGCAACACCAAATTGCGTTAATGAAAAATCAAAGGAAAATGAAAAAAAAACGAGAAATATACAACGGGATATCGAGATGATTGAAAATATAAATATAAAAAGAGAAAACTGAAATTTATAGTGGGAAGCGAACACTCAATGTTAATTTATTCTTGTTAAATATGAGGTGTCACCATTGAGAAAGTGAAAAAAAGTAACGTTCGTAAATTAGCTTTATTGTGCGCGACGGATTGTGAGCCATGCTTGATCAGATTGATTTTATAAACACAAAAGTATGAAGAGAAGAAACAAAAAACATAACGATTTATTCGTATTTTTGTTTATTTGTTGAAAATGAAAAAAAAAAAAAAATCAACACAAAATTAGTAGCTCGAAATAAGCGCATTTACGGCAGCGTCAAATTTGTGACCGGAAAATAAAATAATGATTTTATCAATGATTTAGGTTCTGACCGACTCGCGAACCGGAATCGAAGCGAGCATTTTTCACGCATTCTCTCCCGAATCGTCGCGAACTCGGTCCACGTGATCGCAATGCCGAAGGTTCAAGAAAAACAAATGAAAAATAAGTAAGAGGAAAGAAAATTTAAAGAAATTTTCACGAGTGCAATAGTGTAGTGAAAAAAGAACGCGACATATATTTTGGATTGATGAAAATAATCAGTTACGGGCGATCACACGATTTACTGCGATGGAAATGAAAAAACAAAAAAAAAAATTAAAAAAAAAACGGATAAAATGGTTAGAGGCGCTTATTAGACAAAGATAGAGACAGAGATAGAAAAAGAATAAAAGTAAACGTATAAAACCAGAGATTATTATGTAAATACGGTCAAACGATGCGGAGTTGTTTTAAGGGACTAACCATATAGTAATCCTGAGAGGGGGATCTGCCTGTCACAGATACATTCTGCACCAGAGTTCTATTGCTCGTCTGAAAGTAGGTTACATATTCAGTTTTATTTCATTATTTCATAAACTCCTGTAAATTTTATGTTTACGTTGTTGTTTTCAATATCGTCGTAAAATGTGTGTCGATGTCGTGTTGACGGGATACTTTGATACTTTCCTCACAATCACATCAATTTGTCACGCCCAACTGTCACGTGTACCTCGCGGTATTTAAAACGAATAAAAAAAAGCATTGTCAATGTTTGCCTTTTTACGAGGTTCACGTCATGGTTTTGGAAGCGACGAGATGATGGGATATCGAAGTGATATCTCATCGCTCGGGAAGAGAGAAATCGTTAGCAAGAGGATTTTTAATCGTCCACATTGTTATTGTTTCTTTCTTTGATCGTCGCAGCGCTCGGATTTTCCAATTTCTTAGGTCTTTGTACTTAAGAAATTGAAAAGTAAACGAATCAAGTTCGTGACGATAATTCAAGTTTTTCGATTGCTCCTTCAATGGGAAAGCATTTTTCCATTTGGTAGCAAGGGATTTTCTCCCTTGTGGAGGAATCGAAGGGGAATCGAAGAAATTTCTTTTATCGTCATAAACTGAATTTGCCGAGACGTTGATTTGTTTTCTTCGAAATTGCTACAACTTTCATTTGTTAGATTACTTCATTCATTCGTATATGCGCATGTAAAGACGTACATTCGATCGCACGCAAACATTCGAAATAGTAAACGGAGCATTCGTCGGAAATCCGCTTATTTTTATTAGTTTTTCTTGTTGCTGTTGAAATTCTGTGAGTGTCGCGTTTTTATTGCTCAGCTGTTGTAATTACACGATTATTCAAAAATCCTATTCTTTCGTGTTTTTTGTTAAAGGTTCTTATCGCATGACAAAGACTGCCACTTTGTATGCGAGCACGTGAGACACTCGTCGAGTCTTTTTCTTTAGTCTACTCTTTTTTTCCTTTGCAAAATAAATCATTGTAGTTTCTTCGACTTTGACTAATTCCAAAGAAAGAAAAGTATGGAAAGAGAGAGATAGAGAGAGAGAGAAAAATAGATAGAAAGAGAGAGAGAGAGAGAGAGGTGAGAAAGACAAAAAGATAAAGGTTGGCAGAAAAGGAAGATTGTATTTGTGTAATAACGAAAGAGAAAGCGATTTCCGAGGTGGAATGAGCGGAAGATCGCTTGGACGGTGTGGCCGAGGACTGCGCGGACCATTTCTAAACGGGTATGAAAAAATATTCCTCAGAATCGATAAAATCTCAAGTATCAAAAATTGAGAATCATTTTTCCGAAATAACGAAAATAGTTGTATATTTAATTATCGATTGCTTCGTCAGATGGAATGATTTTGGTCATCTGCACGAGTTGATTTATGCTTGATTACGATCGATAATAGGGATTTTCCCATATGCTCGATGGTATTGGCCCATTTCGGCAATGCTTGAACGAGAAACGCGTAAACTCGAATAAATAAATATGAAATTACGTACGTATCCGTAAAATTGCCAAGTCTCTCGACGGAGTGACATTAAAAAAAAACAAAAATGAAAACAAAGTAGCGTATTCATTCGTCTCGTAGAGATAATTGCTGAGGCCTTAATCGAGCTCTACAATAATCTCTAAAATCTATGAAAATACTATTGGGTTTCAAGCGCTAAGCTACGCGCTAAGAGATTCTTTATCGATGCTGATTTATCATACATTAACAAGAGGGTAAGTTGAGTCGGGAATAAATAAGTCATTGATTTATTTATTTCGTCGTAATATGGGTTTTTTGGTCTAGGTGTTTTTTTTTTCTTCTCTCGTCATCCCTCGAACACACTCAGCCTATGATTTTTTTCGTTTTTCTCTCGAGATAAGAATTAGCCTGTCGGAATAAAAAACTGTTTGTCGTGCAACGACAGTGGGAGAAGAAAAAAATGATTTCAATGCTTGGTCCGTTTTGCTCCTATAGTGATGAAAAAGTGATGAACGCGCGCGGAGGCGAATCAAATAAGTACGTGCCACTGACCTCGATAACGCGTCAACAATCTAAACAAACGGCCTAACCATTATTTCAAATTCGACTTTATTCGAATTGGTTTTCCTGTAAACCCGGATTTACTCGCCTATCGAATGCAATGACAAAGCTCGCAAATACGTGAATCTCAAGCAGCCCCTCGTGCTGAATAATCCGAAAGATTTGACATTCGAGTGAAATAGCGAATGATAAAGACGAAAAAAGCAATAGAGCTGAGGGAGATTCACGAAATTAGCGAGCCGAGATAACTGAAAGGAAAAAAAAAAAAAAAAGAGGGGGGGGGGGGGGGGGGGGGGGGGGGGGGGGGGGGGGGGGGGGGGGGGGGGGGGGAGCAGGTGGTACTCGTGGTACGTGTATGGTTTGTGGTTGTTTAATTGTTTTTTCGGTAGTTTTTTTCTTTTTTTTTCTTTCTCACGACGCAACACCGGCGTCGAGGATAGTTCGATGTAAGACGCTGATTTCAAATCGGTCTTTGCTTCGACTTTTGTCGAGTGACGAAAAAAAAAATGAAAATAAAAAAAAAGAAAAAAAAAATGAAAAAAAAAAAAAAAAAAAGAACAAGAAAATAAAGAAACGAAAATGGGCCGGAAACGATTTGGAAAATCGTCCGACTTCGATCGGGGGCTGGGGTGGGGGCTCTCTCGAGTCGATGGTTGTGTAAAAAAAATTCTTTAGTCATGGGACTCGAGAATGTTTAATTGTAGGTTTGTTCTTTTTCGTTGTTTATTGCTTTTTGTTCTTTGGTTATTGAGTGATGAAATGAGAGTGAGATAGGGATAGTTACCTGAGTCTGTAGCCGCGTAAGACCACGAATCCACAGAATTTGTCCTGCCCGCGGCTTTTTATCCGAGTCTGGGTCGTAATTCTCGTCTCCTAGATTGATAGCACCGATATCATCCGGCTGGCCGCGGCCCCATCTGTTTTTAAAAACATTAAACCATTTCTTCATCACTCGGTCCCTGTTAAGGAAGTTTTGATGTTGTACTTGTTGTTGTTGATGTTGCTTTTGCGTTTTGATATTGGATTGGCTTTTGGTTTGTTATTTTGTCAATTGGTTATTTTTGCGGTTTTTTGTTTGTTTGTTTTTTCGTTTATTCGGAGTAGTCGACCGCGATCCACGCGTCTTCGATATTTTCCGTGGCCCATTTCGCCCTCGTCGTGTCTCGCTCTATGAAGGGTTTTTCGTATTTTTGCTTTTTTTTTTCTCGTTAGTACACGGTGCCATTGAGAGTTGATTTTTCAGGGGCTTGGTACGGGGGAGGCTCGGGTCGGAGCTGCATTATTCGTTATTCGGGAATTGCCAGGGTCAAAAGAAAATTCTTCGAGGCAGGCTTTGGGAAAATAATAAACGGGTGAGAAATGAATTTTGCGAATAATAAATAAAATATAAAGCGATGGTAAGTTTGCTCTCGTTATGCGATGAACGGTCTCGGGAAAGGAACGCGGGCAAGGCTCAATGAAAATCGAATGATTCCGCGCGCGCCCGCGCTTCCGTGTGTCTTTATACCTGAGACGCTTTGTACAATATTACAACAATTTTTATTATTCTTTGTTGTTGTTAAGATTATGAGGTTGATGATTGAAACGATCGATGGCTGGCGATTACCTCGAAATCGAATGAATTAGCACGATGATTAATAATAACGTTAATGAAATAAACCTCAGTTGGTTATTCGCCGCACTGAGGCATATTACGCGAACCTAACGTTGCTACACACATTTTTATGTCTTTATCGCTAACGAAGACGTTCTGACTTTTAGCACGTTTTTCGTCTCATCTCTAGGGAATTATAATTCCGAAACGTGGATTCGATTTTGCCTAAAAATAATAAAACACGTTGCTGAATGTGGTTCGCTCAGCGGTCCATCATACATACCCGCCGTCGCCGCAGCCGCCGTCTTCCGTCGAGTCTGCTCTCGGAGATTGAAAAACGAACGTGCCACGAAAGGAATACGAAAATATAAACTTTGAGCACGCACAAGGCGAAGCCTTGTCATTGTTTTTCCTAAAACCTGAGTTTCATCCGTTGGACGAGCGGCGTCTGAGACTGAGTGAGAAATCGATTGAAAGAGGAAAAGCGAGGAATCGTAGGAGAGGCAGAGCAGAACGTTTTATTTTTTTTTTTTTTTCGTTTTATGATCGGTCTTTGTGGTCCTATTCGTGTCTCTCCGTTTCGGGGTAGTCGTAGCAAGTTTCATGATTTTATTATTATTTTTCACCGACTATTTATCGAGCTCAACTACGTCGAAGCGATTAATTATCAATTGTACACGAAGAGGACTCTAAAATTCAACCTTGCTCTTTCGTGCACGCGGCATTGAGACATTTTTCCGTCACATTGGGAAAAAAGCATGAGTATTAATTAAAAAAATCTATGCCCAAATGGTTTATAACAATAATTAGTAACGCAATGAATGATTATAATAATAAGCCACTGATTAGCCAGTTAATAATATTTTCATTGAAAATTCGTTAAATATGGAAACTAAGAGCCGAGGATCGGTTCAGAGTTTCGTGAGCAAAGAAGCTTCGTTAGCGAATGAGGAAATAAATATTACGAATGGAAAATCCGCGGTAGATATGGAGCGGAATCTTTTTCGTAGATTCGGCGAGAGACAGAGCGGTAGAAAGTTAGAGAGAGAAAGATAGATAGGGGCAGAAGGGGGGGGGGGGGGGGAATAAGAAAATAGTTAGCTTTGCATTTAGTCACTGACCGATCCGTTAGCATACAAACAAGTACGTAGATTTATTTGCTCGTTATATCATCAACGACTGTTAACATGCAACATCCACTTTTAAAATACATACAAGTATACAAACACACATATATATCCATATATATATATATAAATATGTGTGTATGTGTGTGTGTCAACGTCGAGAACGTTTAATAAATATTTTCGGGTTCGGAAAGGGTGCGAGGTGAGCGAGAAAAACGATGCATCGCGTTTTCGCTTTTGTAACGCCATTCGTGGCATCGTCTGACTTTGAAATTCGAAAACTCTCTGCACATGTTTGTAAAAATAGAAATGCGAAAAAATGAGCGAAAACATCGAGTTTCGTTGGTAGCGAGGACTGTTTCTCGATACGATTTGGAATAAACGGGGCTCTCGAAGCAGCGACTCGAGACATAATCTACTTCTATTTGTCGTATTTATCTTTCTTGTACTTTTTGTTCTTATGTTTCACTGACCTGGATACGAACGAGAGACGAATGTTGGTCCGAAGCACAGTTTCAAAAAAAAATGGGTTATCCTTGAAACTTTATCGACAGGATAATAATTAGTCTGTTTTTTGAGGTTTTGTTTTTGGGCCCAATTGGGCTTGACTAGCGTGGAAACAGAGGATTAGTCTATTAACGTAACATGCATAGGTCGTCTCTACCATTTCTACGGGGGGAGGAACAATGTTCGAGCTATATATTCGAAAAGAAAAGAAATGATTTTGTTTTTTCTCTTGGCAGCGACGACTCGAGACTAACGAACCACGGTCAACGAGAAAGGTTGACGAGTCCGGGCATCGTGTTCGATACCTTTTTCTATTTAGCACCAATTGGGCAAAAAAAAAGAAAAATAAAAAAAGAAAAAAAAAACAACGCATAAACATAACAATTATGGCATCTATGTCAATCAACGAATAAACGTAAAGAAAAGTACATACGAGTGCGGATATCGATATATAACGGTAGGCATGTCATCGTGCTATATTGGACAAACTAAAAGCTTCCTAGATGGTTTTATTCGGTTTAAAATATAGTCAACGCCCTAAGGGACCTCATAATGTATTATTGAGGACTGCGCTATTGCTACCGATTGATATATCTTCAATATTAAACGATAAACAACTAAATGTAATTGGTGAAAATCGACAAAGCTTCGGTCCAAGCTTCAATTTCATTGAGGATCGAAATATGAAGAAAAATATTAAGTGTTAGGATGGTTAGGCAACGCGATGGCGAATGGAAATATAATTTGGAGCTTGCGAACGCGGCCGCAAGCGGAAAAGATATATGTAAAAAAGGTCTACCGTTCGGAATAAACATCGGTATGCTCGATGGGCATCCGGTTGAGATTGGCCGTTTTTAACGCGAACGGACCGGGCGGAATAGGTCGGACGGTTAAAGAAATATGGCTGGGAAGGAGAGGGCAGCTTAAAAAATGTTTGTTTCCGGTAGCGACTCGCAGGGCGAGAGAAAGAGTGACGCTGGGCTTTTGCAAATATATCGCCGCGCAGGGATTTTAAATGATCTGTAAGAATTAATATGACGATGTACACATCGATATTTGGAGGTAACAAGTCGGTTATTTACTTACGAAAGGATCTTGGGGATCTTGCGGGTCGGAATACACGTGACTACTTGGCCCCACAGGAGCGTACCGATCCCGAAGAAGAGGCACCACATCCACTGTTCGAGAGTCAGGGCTTTTGTGCTGAACGCCATTTTACCATATTGAATGATGAAAACCTGATTGACAAGGAAAATAAATAAATTTAGGCGATTCGCTCATTCGGAGATGGCCAAGAGAAAAAAATTGAGTAGGAAGATTTTGAGAGACTCACTTGGGACAGGCAGGTTCCGATCCAAATCGAATAAAATATGGGATTCGTGAAGATTCCCTGGAAGACATTGCGCTGACCATGAATTTTTCTCGCGTTAAATTCGTTGAAGACGGTCATCATGACAAATGTGTTGAATATGATTGTAAAGTGTTGGGTCGCGCCACCACCGTGATCGGCCATTCCGAGTCCGGTATCGATGTTGAGCATATCGTGGCCTGTTTGTCGAAAAAAATAATAATTGAAGAGGGAAAGAAATAAGAAAAGAGAAAGAGAGAGAGAGAGGGGGGTAGAGAAGGGGAGAGAGGGAGAGAGGGAGAGAGAGAGAGAGAGAGAGAGAGAGAGAGAGAGAGAGAGAGAGAGAGAGAGAAAGAGAGAGAGAGAGCGACTGACCCTTGAAGAGAAGCGTAAAAATAACGACCAACTGATAAACCGCCTGACCGAGAATATTCTTCATCATGGTTCTCGATATAAGCGGTTTCGTGCGTCCATAAGGTTTACGAAGTAAAAGATCGGGGGTCGGTAATTCGGTGGCGAGGGCGAGTGAGGCTAGAGTGTCCATAATTAAATTAACCCACAACATTTGTACGGCTCTGAGTGGTGAATCTTGTACGGCGCAAGCGCCGATAAACGCGACGACAACGGCAACGACGTTGACGGTAAGCTGAAATTGCAAGAACTTGGCTATGCTGTCGTAAACGTTACGACCCCACATAACGGCTTTGACTATCGATGAGAAATTATCATCGGTGAGTATAATGTCGGAGGCTTCCTTGGCGACGTCGGTACCGGCGATACCCATGGCAAAACCGACGTCGGCTTTCTTCAAGGCCGGACCATCGTTCGTACCGTCACCGGTAACCGCGACGACCTCCCGCGAGGCCGAAACTTTACTGTCGATCATTCCTTTAACGAGGGTGTATTTGTCGGTCGGCGATGATCTCGCGAGTACCCTCAATTTTGGCCAAACTTTGTCGAGCAAATGTTGCTGAACCTCACCGTTGCTGTCCCTTATTCGCCTGTTGAATTCTTTACCTTCCAGTATTAGCCAATCCTCGTTTGGCTTGAATATACCGCATTTTTGGGCGATCGAACGGGCCGTATTGACATTGTCACCGGTTACCATTCGCACCGTTATACCCGCTTTTTGACATTTTCTTATCGCATCGGGCACCTCCGGTCTCACCGGATCCTCGATACCCACTATTCCCAAACACGTCAAATTGCAAACAATGTTATCCTCGTCGTCCCAATTTGGCTCGTTCTCGCTGTGAACCTGATTTATCTCTGCTTTTCCAGGTACAAAGTCACGATACGCGATTGATATTGTACGCAATCCGTTACACGCCATTGGCTCAATCACATTTTTAACAAGACGATCTTGCATGTCTCGCGTGAATTTTTCCAAATTTCCGTCGCGACCATAAATAAAGGCACATCTGAAAGAAAAAAAAAAAAGACATTTTTAATTTTTATCATTTATCCAAGGTTGAATCGCCTCGTTTTTATTTAATTTTTTTTCCCACTTAAAGCAAAAGCCTCACTTCTTCATGATGATCTCGGAAGCGCCCTTGGTAAAGAGTCGGTAGCCACCGCCCTGTCTCGGAATAACGGTGGACATACTCTTTCTAACGCTGTTGAACGTGTATACCCGCGTGAATGTTTCCTCAGGTTGGTCATCCCTCAGTGTTTGATAATTCTTGCCCAGGGCAATTACGAATCCAAGTAAGGCACATTCGGTTTTGTTACCGACTTGCATCGGCAAATCGGTAGGATCTTGCCCGGGCATTATTCTGGACGTGTACGCCGAATTAAACGATATCGCTTGAATCAAGAGATTACCAACGTGATTCGGTATCTCCGCGAACGTAGGTATCGTTTTACTCAATTTTTCGCACAAGTACGATTGCACCACCGTCATTCGATTGGTCGTCAGGGTGCCAGTTTTGTCGGAACATATAGCCGTTGCGTTACCCATTGTCTCGCAAGCGTCCAAGTGACGTACCAAATTGTTGTCCTTCATCATTTTCTGAAAAAAAAAAAACACCAAACGGGAGATTCTTATACTACCGAGTATATTCCATTGATTATAATCGATTTATATTTAATTACCTTGACGGAATAGGCGAGGGAGAGTGTAACAGCTAGAGGAAGACCTTCCGGTACGGCTACGACCAGTACGGTAACACCGATTATCAAGTGACGCACAAGATTTCCGACGAACGAGCTTTTCCATGGTCTTTGCTGTATAACGAAGGTCGTTATGCAGAATTGTATGACTAGAATAACGACTGTAAGAACGGCGATCGTCGAGCCAGCGTAACCAATTTGAATGGCCAGTTTCGTTAGTTTAGCCTGTAGAACGCTCTTCTCTTTTTTTGATTCGTGACCGCCACCGCCACCGGAAGCTGCTGCAGCATTATGATTTTCTCCGCCGTCGTGTTTCGTTCCTCCACTGGCGTGACTGTTGCCCGTTATTTCTCCGACTTCCTCTCCTTTTCGTTTTTTCATTCATTTTATTTTCATTTTTATCGATCAACTCAAGCGTTAGCTTAATCCTATTTTTTTTTTATCAACTCGTTATCATTATTTCAGAGATTTTGGAATATTACACTCGAGCTTGTGCTTGTCAAAAGTTACGTCGAGTGCCATTTTTTTTATTCCTCCAACTGTTCTCAAGAATCTTATGAATGGGCCTCGCTGTATAATTTTTCTCCAGCAACAATATGAGTCACTGTTCCAAAATCTCTTTGGCTTTTGACCATTTGATTAGTTTAAGTAGAAAAGTCAATGAGCAACGTGGTTAAACAAATCGAGATTAAGTAAAAAGGACTCGCAAACGATTAATTATGAATAAACTATTAACGAGAATAAACAGAGTTAAATATATACACAACTGTCAATTAATAAAACCGCATATTCCAGTTTCAATGAAAAAAACAAACAAAACAAAAAAATTAAAAAAATATGAAAATGTGTGAAATAATGAAATGAGAGAAAAAGGAAAATTCATCTAATGTATATTATAAAAGCTCAATGTGGGAAGATTTTAATCGTGTGCAAAATCCAAAACCAAGAGAATAATGAGGTGTACGTGAAAGAAGGATTGATCGTCAAAAAACGACGATGAAAACAATTGGAAGATGCTTTTTGCTTGCTATTATGAAGATGAAACAGTTGTGTGTCCGTGTGTGTGAGACAGAGACAGAGAAAGAGAAAGAGAGAGAGAGAGAGAGAGAGAGAGAGAGAAAGTGGAGTAAGACAATGTACAAATGCGTATTGGTAATTAAGTTGTGTTCGTCTTTATATTTTTTCGTTTAATTGATCCAAGAAGATAGTATGAAAAAAGATGTTGTTGTTTTTCCCCAGAAAAAAAAATTTTCGAACTTGATAGTTTGACTGGTATTTTTTAGTTTCCTTGACTAATGTTTGAAAAAATAGATACGACGGAGCGGCAAGTCAAACAAAAAAAAATAAAGATAAATAAACGCGTAGAAGAAAAAAAAACGAAAAAAAAACCACGAAGCGGAATAGTCCTCGCAATAGTGAAAAAGAAGAAAGAATTCGTGAATCTTTGTTCGAGAGAATATGTAAGTTTGTTCTAGTCACCTGATAGAGACTTCTTCTTCCGCTGCTTTTTAGCCTCTAGATATCAAAAAGAAAAAACGCATGCAAAATAAAAAATTCATTAGCAATTGTTACCAAAAGTCCGACAAAAATGGTTCATTCGAACTTGGCGTTTCGATTGCAAAAAACAATGAAATGCGTATATACAAATAGATGGATCGTGGAATGGAAAATCGGCAATTTTTATTCGCTGATATGCACCAAATTTATTTCAACCTTTTCAAAACGAATTTATCCGGCTTAATCTTTCATAATAACAACAGAAAAATAAAAAAAAATAAAAAAAAACATTAAACGCCACGACGAATTTGAAAATGTAAAGAACCTGATGCTCCATTCCGAAAGTTTCTTCTTCCGGAATGTTTCGTCCCTTTCAACTCAGTTTGAAATTTTAATTCGTGGATATTATGAACATAGAACTACCGATTTTTTTTCCAGACACCCTTTTTCGTATATAAACATATGTATATATGTTTTCTTCTTGCATCGTTGTTGCTGAATCGTTATAGATTTTCTTTGATTCCTTTTAAGTATTTTTTTTAAGTGTGAAATCGATGGTCGCGATTGTTTTGATGAAAGATTGGACGAGTACGACGATAAGTTTGGAAAGGGGTATAAAGAGGGGAGTGCAAAAGTGTGAATATGCACTTTCGCATTGATCGCAAAGATACACGTAAGCCCTGAGTGATTCGAACGAGCACATTTGTGATTATTAATTATTGAATATTGGCAAATGTTTTGTTGCAGAAATGGTAGAAAAAAAAAACAAAATATTAGGGAAATAATGGAGAATATATACCGATGAAAAGAACTTGATGACGTAATGAGAAATTGAAAATTTGATTGTTTTCGAACTCTCAAAGAGGTTCGCAGAGCGTCGAACGTGTCTCGTTCTTGTTTGACGTGAAAATAAATCCTTTTGAAATCGCGCAATTTCCGGTTTGTAGCGTCTCCGTTCTCCCCATCCCCCCATTCCCTCCTCGCGTTCTCTTCAACTTTATCATGAATCTCAATGGGGACTACGGGGTGCTATAACGAATTTGAAATTGAGAGCAAATGATCGCGCGATGAGGGAGAATAATTTAGCATCTATTTCTAAACATTTTTTTTCTTCAACTAGTTAATAGACAATCAATATAAAATAACATTCTAAAATGGTTACAAAAACATGCGAAAAAGTGGGGGTGAAATAACGGCTTGCGTGAGTTTCATGACAATATTTGGTTGTTGTTGTTGTTTTTCGGTTTGGTTTTAATTCACATCAAAATAAAGTAAAAACCATGCGTAGACTTTGGCGGGGTCCACACTTGCCCGGTTTGGATAAAGACAAAAAAAAAATTTCAATAAATAAATCGAGTTTGCCAGCTTGTGTTTTTGCCGAGTAAATTTCAGGATTTGAACCACGAAATAAACATTTTCGACGAGATTAACTTGGGTCGGGTTTCCTCGTCGACCCGTACTGGCAAACTCGAAGGATAAAACGAAATTATTTGGGCGCGTACATACCCTTCTTCATTTTCTTAATTTCTTGCTCTTGGTGGTCGACAGCTGCACCCAAGAGCGTGAAGATAATACCGGCCTGAGAGTTGACACCTACCGCGGCGACCAACATCTTACCCGAGCCTTCCATCACGTGCGTACCTTGCAATATTTCCAAACAATTAGTTACATCTTCCCCATCCTCATGGATTAATCTTCGATTTCGGTTACTTTCGGAAAGCTCCGGGCAGCTCCCCATAACCGCTCCCAAACTCTTGGCAAACGTCGATTTAAGAATTTTCGTGGGTGAAAAATAATGTGTGGAGGCATACCCGATAGCACCATAGGATCAAAAGCTTCGCCCTTTTTAACGTGGTCCGATTCTCCCGTCAAACTGGATTCATCCAATTTGAGGTCATTGCTCTGTATGAGAATACCATCTGCAGGTAACAGATCGCCGTATTTAATCTAGAAAGAGAAAAAATCAAAATTCCATACGAAACGCGAAAGGCGATAAATTGTTTTTTGTTTTTCTTTTTTTTTTTCGAGCGATTATTCACCTGACATATATCGCCCACGACGATATCCGACACGGAGACTTGCTTGACTTCTCCTTGTCGAATAACCGAGAACTTGTGTTCTCCTTCTATTCGATTTTGGAGACCTCGAAATTGTCGTTCTTTGGAGTAGTCGTTGAACGCGGTAACTATTACGACGACTATTACAGAAATGAGAATGGCCAGTCCCTCGATCCAACCGTATTTACCCTCGTCCTCGTCCAGATGGCCAACAGAAACTGGACAATATTCATCTAACATCAGTTCGAATATGTACCGTTCTTTCAATTCTTACCCGTTCGTCCATATTTTTCATAACAAGGTCAAATATTTTATCGATCATCCATGTTTCATCTTCGAAATAATTTAAATTCTTCGAGCCTCCACAGGCAACGAAATTCAACGTAAAGTCGAACATTTTTTCGATTTTTCATGTTTTTGGATAAGAGTTTGAAAAACGGGTCTACCAATGATGTAATACATACCGTCCTCATCCTCTTCATCCGCTGGTTGATAAAAGCTAAGACCTAACGAAACCAATGCCGCTATTTCCAGAATGATTAAAGTAACATCTTGCAAAGCCTCCCACACTAATTGTAAAAATGTTTTTGGTGGTTTCGGTGGTATCATGTTTGAACCAAACGTGTCTCGCCTGTGCTGGATGTCCGCTGTCGATCCACTGAGGCCTGTAACATTTATTTTTATCATTCATTTATTCTGCTCATTTCCATCGGTAATAATTTATTGTTTATTGTGAAACGGGAAAAGGGGCTGTGATTCTTTCTTACCTTCGCTGGGCGAGGTATAGAGCTTTTTACAAATTTCCTGGACGCCTCCATGGCCATTTATTTTATTGACACCTTCGCGCCCTCGAAGTTCCATCAGGTCTCTAAGCTGCTTGAGAGTAATGCCATATTGGGCTGGCCGCCCGTCTATTGTCGCCATTCTGCCTCGTTTCTCCTAAGTTGGCCTATGCCAACTATGCTCCGCTCCTCCAAAGCTAACCAGCTCGGACTACTTCCTTCGTCGTACCACTACTCCCTTGACCTCCGTACGATTGGAGGTCCGGTAGCTGTAAAATACCACAAAACAAACACACGCGCATATTTTAATCAAAAGTTTTCATAATCGTATGAGTTAAGATAACACCTTCGAATGATAATTCTCGGACTCTAATTTTCTAGATTTGTGGCAACCAATCGAGATTAAAGCGAGTCTCGATGCTAGTCACTTTTCTTTTTATTTTCATGATAATAAATATGGGGATGAAGTTTCAAAAGAGGTTTCGGCGAATAGACGTTAAGCCGGAACCTCTGGCTCTCCGTTTATTTCACAATGCGAGTCTATGCGAAGGAATGCCCACGTATTGCTGTAGGTGTCTTTTATTAAATGAAAAAAAATAATGAAATAAAACTCGTAGGCCTGATATTTCCGTTTCCATTGCGTCATTTTTGTTTCCAACATTATAATCTATTTTGAAAAGTTGACGCAGGCTCATTGTCTCCTTGATATGCTGAGATTTTTCAGTGTTTTTATGACTTTCCGTCACGGTCATGCAGACTCGGTCGTATGCGAGAATGAATTCGGTCATAATTTATCGAGCTGACGTTCTGCCGTACGTACTAATTGTTCCTCCGAGTCACTCAGATTCACTTAGAGTTTCATGTACATTTATCTTTTTTTTTTTTGCATTATCTTTTCGGCAATCTTTCGCCACGAGTTTTCAACAATAATTGAAATCACAACAAGCAAGTCAGATGTGTCTCGTTGACAAAAACGAAAATGTTGGATCACTCGGGAAATCTCGACCGAAGAATCACTTTTTTTTTTCGTTTTCAAATCTATTCGTCCACGTGGAGTTCAAGACGGAACCCCACCTCCCGGCTTAATCGGTAACGATGCATTTACGTATGTACGAGCGAGTGGATTTCAGAGATGGAATAGAAAATATTGAGGATATGAAAAACCGGTATAAAAAGTACACGTACGAAATAATAATATCTCGTTGCTTGTGAACACGCTCGGGCAATTAATGAGCAGGACACGTACGGAGATCCGGCCGCGTCCACACTTCCTATGACATTATTACGAAGCGTCGTAGCACGACACAAAAACACACACACGAAAGAGAAAAAAAAATGTGCGAAAGCTCGGAAATAGTCGCGACGATTCGAACGTTTATGGGAAAAACGCGATATTATACTGACGTGGAAAAGGAATCACACGATATGATGAGAATTATAAATAAATGGAAGAAACGGCGAAGGGAATGAGTCGGTATTAGTTTTGTTCGGTTTGATCGTTTTATTGTGTTTATAATCATACTTTTGATCGATCGATCATTCGGTCGATTTGAAAAAATGGTAAATTTGTTTATTCAATAGTTTTACAGAGCCGGCAAATGGAGCCGCGGCGAGAACGAAACTGTGTCGAGACACCACAGCCGACTGATGAAAGAAAAAGATTCGAGGAATAGAGCAGCGGCAGCAGCAGCAGCAGCAGCAGCAGCATCAAGGGAGGAGCGAGAACGACAGATAGCGGAATAGAGATAGAGAGGAAACTCAACGAAGCGCGCTGCGTCAGTTCTGAAATCATCGCTTCTCATGGTTGGTTGTGTATGTGGCCGTACGGTGAGGCAAAGTGTGTTATGTATATATTTTTTCTCGTGCGGTGCGGTGGCTCGTACGTACGCGTTTACGCCCAACAACGTCTGATCAGCGTCTCTCTCGCGATCCCCTTCCACCGGAGCATCGGAGCAGCCTCGTTCCCGGGGAACGGAGGAACGAAAGAGCATCGTCGTCGATCTAACGAGAAGCGCGGCGCGCGCGTTTTGACGACATCGCCGCAACCAACACGCACGCTTTTCAGTATCTTCCTCCGCAGAGTCTTGTGAACTTGACAACCGCACGCGAGACACCAGCCCCGAGCTCGCCTTCTTCGCTACTAAATTAATCGCGCTCGCACGCGCCGTTTCCCATTTTCTCATTTTTTCTTTTCCAAGGTCGTCGCATTTTCATTCGCTTTTTATTCCTCGTATCGAATGTTGCAGCCAAAAATGAGTGCCGCGTAGCCATCGAATGGATTTTAAAACAAGTTTCGCGAGCCACGTGATTTCCTCGCGCGAATTTTTCAAACTCCCGCTTATTCTTCTTCAAACTTTTCCGTTCCTCTAGCTCGCGAGAGCCAATTTTTATGGTTACCAAAACGAGAAAATTGGTGAGGAAAAAAAGAGGCGTGCAAACACGCGCAGTTGTCGCGTTATTATGTCACGGCCTTACCTACTCCGCGATCGTACCACCGAAGAATATTGAAGAAACAATGAGAGCGTCGCGATCGAAACGCAAGAACTTGAATAAGCAAATAGTAGTAACGAGAGCGCACTAGTGCGGGGTAAAACGTCCGCGTTAAAGAAAAGCCAAAGCGGAAGGAGAAACAGAGGCTGAAGAGCAGGAAGGTGGTGTGGTGTGCTCGCGCGGTGGGGGATTAAGTCGTCCGTCAAGATCCATCTCGCGTGCGATCGTGACGTGTTTTCAATTCGTGACGTCGACGTTGTACGGTGTAGCATTCATAGCTATAGATTTTACAATTCAATAATTGTTTGTACAATTTGTTTTTTTTTTTTTGCACCTTTTATTTGAATTTAAAATTGAAAATTTGTATTTCATTTTTTTTTTTCTATTTTTATTCGAGCGGACGAGTGTGAGCTCGAAAGTTTATAATGCGTTGGTACAAAAGAATCTGGAGAAGCCAATGCCAAAGTTTTGCTAACTATGGAGATTGATAGCCGAGATTATGTGATAACGGGGAAGGCGCGCAGGAACAGCAGGTTCTCTGGCGTTATCGTTATCGCGGTTGATTTTTAAAATTTATCATGAGGCTGATGATAACGGTAGACTGAAATTTTATCACTATTCAAATATTTTGTGCGAGGAGAGAAGAGCCGCGCACGCTCGTATCTTTGAGCCTCTTGACGTCAATCGAGCAGAAAACGTACGTCCGCGCGTTAATCACAAATTCTTATTCATTCCGAGTTCATAATTCTTATAGACACTTTTTGGTTTTTTTTTTTTAATTTCATCATCGGCGTATGAATCAACGTTTATGACTGCAGAACGTAAAAATGTGTCATGCGAATATTTGTTTGTCAGAGACGAGTCCTGCTTCCGGATTAATTGTCCATTTTCATTTTTATCATTGATTACAATTTTATAGCAAATAAGATCGACCTTTTTCTCGGTTTTTTCAATAACCCGAGTCGGTCGAGAGTCACGGTAGAATAATTTGTAAAGAGAGAGAGAGAGAGTCGCGCTCATCGGGAATAGCGAATATATTCATAATTCGAGCGTGCAGCGATTGAACGATTTGCGGTGGTCGGTGGTGAGTCGCATTAAAGAGACACACGTATATACGGGTCGTTAGCGAGGGCAAACCAATTGTCCCTGTAATTACTAACGATTCTTGCCCCGCATTATCGCACCCATCGAGTTGTCATTTTCCGCTGATTCCCGGATTGTTTAATTGCCCGATTTCTGCTTGTTTTTCGAACAATATTCAACGACGAAATATTATGGGAAAAAACAATGAAAGCATATGTTAACCAACAGGTCGCGCGAGGCGTAGACGGCTCATCGCTTTTTTTTACGATAGCACGATTCTGCTGCATTAAATGCCTCGATAATTATTTGTAATCCATACGAACAGAATATAATAATGCGATTGGAAAAATTCACTCTGGTCGGGTTAAATAATGAATTTGAGTTTGAGGTTTAAAAAATGCGAACCTGCAATGAAAATTTTTGGAGCGAGCCCTAAAAGCGAAGAATAATCAATGGTTTATAGAATATTGAGTGAAAATGGAAAATTGGGAGGAGTTTGAAGATTGAGTAATGGGAATAATTGAATTAGGCGAGTTTGACGTCACAAAGTATAAAATGGAGTATCGAGTTTTGCACGTTTTTTGGCGGCACTTGGTCGGCACAATATGCCGTTTTCCTTCCTGCTGCTCGCTTCTCTCTTCGTTCTCGAAATTTCCACCCCGTACCCCGCCGCGCGTTTCTCTTTACGTTTGCCACTTTCGCACGCAGACGCGTTTATATACGTGTTGGCGATTGTAATGAAACTAAAAATAAAATTGCTCGGTGGGTCCGGCTTTTGCTGCTTGCGAGCGAGCAAGAGAGTCAACGAGAGCCAGAGACGCCCAAGCATCAGGCAGGGGATCAAGAGGGACGGAAACTTTGATGTTGTAAAGTTGGAAATCGTATGAAAATGCAACATCGACTTCCACTTTCTCTCTCCCTCTCTCTCTCTCTCTCTCTATACCCCCCCCCCTTCATTTATCTTTAGATCCTATTGTATTTTTCCCCTCTTTGGGGTTGCTTTAGCC
This sequence comes from Campopleginae sp. 14b, assembly GCA_030522525.1. Taxonomy (NCBI): domain Eukaryota; kingdom Metazoa; phylum Arthropoda; class Insecta; order Hymenoptera; family Ichneumonidae; species Campopleginae sp. 14b. The sequence continues at coordinate 75,859 of JAPYYS010000745.1, read as the reverse complement.
AATTTTTCAAGCACCCAATCCTTTTCTGCAACCTTACATATTTATTTTTTTCCTCAGCTCGTTCCGATCTTTGTTTTTTTTTTCAATTCGACTTAATTTTTCATTAATCAAGCAAAAATTTTGAAAAATCAATATTTGCAAATATATTGGGCTCTTTTGTTGCTGCGTTATTTATTGCCCACACTGGCAATTCAATTTTGTTGAAAAACGTAAATTTTCAAATTTTCGTGATTTTTGCGGTATATTTGGTGACTAACGAAACGATCAGCTAAATTTACGATCGGAATTACTAAAATTTACTGTCCGAAGATAATTTGTAGAATATTCGTTGCTGCAATGACGAAATTTTCGAGATTATTTAATGGAAAAGGTTTAGTCGAACGTAAATATAAATCTTTTACATGAGAATTTCAGTGCAACCGCTGAACTTTTTCGAACGGAAAATCGATCAATCGAGATTCTCGGTTAACGTTCGGAAATCTATCGCTGTTCGCGCACCGCGTCGTAAACTGCTGCTCGGCATCTCTGATAAAATGTAATAGTGCAATAATCTCGCGAGGCTGCGTCACGGCATCGATTATCTTTCAAAGCGTTTTAATGTGGAGCACGAAAAGGAAATCAAAAATGAAATCATACCCATAGATTCATGACGAATGGAGACGGATTGTTCGCTCTTTTTTGAAAGACCTTGTTTTAGTGGAGCAATTGCGATTGAAATTTTGATTTTTCGAATCAACTTTGTCACGAAGAATTGGACCGGGTGAGGTGGCTCTCCTAATAGGCAGTGATGGCAAATATTCACACGAACAAGAGACGGAAATTTCGATTTTTCAAAGCCGCACGCACACTCGAGCACGAGAGTGAAACAGGAGGAGGCGAGACACACACTCGTAGAGACGATTGGTGCTGCAATCCTTCACCTCGGCCTCCAAAATTCGTTGACACGCTCACCCAATTAAACACCAAATTTAACAACTGCACACACGAGAAAAATTCAATGTACTCGTTCACAATTCTTCCTCGGAGTTGAGCGAATCTGGGGCTTTCCAAAGTTTTTCCTCAATTCCGCAATTTATTTTCTTCATCAAATCATCGCATAAATATATAAGAGCCAAGAGTAGGATCGTCTGGCAGACGAAAAACTATGAGCTTGTTCTATACTCTTGACTCGCACAACAACGTCGCGAGTGCTGCCCTCTCGGTTTTCTCCCGTAGCTCTCGATAACGCTTATTCTCATCCTTATTTTCTGTCCCATAAACGAGCCGCCTGCTCGCACTTGACACTCTTGTACATTATTAAGGCACAGGAATTTTTCACCATTCACGACAGCATTAAAGCCCGATTTTGGCATAAGATTTAAAAAGAGTTGAATGTCCGGATATATTCGTTATTGCGGGAGTCGACGCTGGAGTGACGGGCAGCAGCCTTGGTGTTGAGCTCCTTCAGTCCTTCGGACGACAAACTCGCGGAACAACAACGGTGGGAAAAGAAAAAAAGAACGTAACTGAGTAATTCTCACGGTGACGTAATGATGTGTTTATTCAAATGCCGATAAAACTGCAGCGCGGATAAGTTACACAACGAGGAGGAGGATGAAACCTCGGTAATAAGAAGATGCTCGTGTTGGTTATAATTTTAGTAATTTTCGTCGTCGCAGCTGGATCGAGGATACTTCCAAGAGATAAGACCGATGGATGCTGCTGAAAAAATCACGAAAAATCTTCACTTTTCGTCGAGCATCTCTTTTCGTGAGGAATTTATCATCGTTATCGTCCTTATCATAATTTGTCTTATTCTCATTTTTATTCTCTTTGAAATTTCAATAGCGACGATGCAGCGCGAACAATTGCAATGTTTTTTTTAGCACGAATAATGAAAAATTGGTGGGAAAATGGGGCTGTGAGAAAAACGGTATCGAAGCGACGCACATGACACAGCATTTTTGATGGAGGGAGATTTAAGGGAGGAGTCAGGCCGTTGAGCCTCAATGAATTGTCCCTGAGGTTTTTAGGGGTAGAAGGTCGTGGTTACGTTCTCCCTGTGTGCTTATTCCCGTCCACACAAACCCCGTCCTCGCTTTTTTATCGTTTTTCCTCTATACATATTCCTTGTTTATACATATATATATATATATATATATATATATATATTTATACGTGTATTATGTGTGCGTATATGCATACGTATGGTTTAACGTGCAATATCTTTGGCCGCGGTGTGTACGATACTGCCGTCTCCGTAATATTGCTCCGTCGACGTTCCACCAAATTCAACGACGCGGGCGCATGCTCGCGATCCTTTACACCCTACAACGCGATCAAAGTCGCGCGCGCAGCATCATCCCTCCGCTCTTTCCCCGGGCCTTTAAAATATCGCGCTCCTCCATCTTCCATTATATTTTCTTTCCACTTGGACCGTCCTCGTTGGCAGACGATGATCATCTCGATTAGATATATAAAATCCCCCGACTCTCATATTCTTATATGGATCATTTCGTCTATATCTATTGTATCTCGAGTTTCAGCCCCTGCTGTTCACCTTCTCGACTGCATGTCAGTCATCCTATCGATCACACGTGACTCAAATCGCGATTTTGGTGGACCGATATTCGACTTTCCGGAATTTATCGCCCCCTTAAGGCTAATTTATCCCCTGATTTTTCCTCCAATTTCGAGGCAGTTGGCTTTGTAGGAAGAACGATTTTTTTTATGCATTTTACTTTTCGTTTCCTATTAACCCTGGAACAGTTTAAATCCCGCGCCGCTCTATCTCGATCCCTTCGTTCTCTCGTTTTTTTTAAAATTATTTTACCACATTTTAGAGTAATTTTTATACTTTGAGATAATTGAGCCCAGGCTCATGCGACTCTTCATCAAAAAACAAAAAGAATGAGTTCAAGTCTAAGCGTTTTCGTAACGTTTTATCGGAGATATGAATTTTTTCAAAATTGAGGTCATTCATGACCCCGAGTAAACATGGAATAAGGTAACCGTTCTAGGGTTCATTTAGTTAAATTATTTGGTGCAATAAGCTTGAGCCGGAAGTCAAAGGTTGACAAACCCAAAAGTCTTATCGATATAAAATGTGTTTTTTGGCGAGAGGCGCGAACTAATTGTCAATCGGCAATAAATCAGCACAGAAGAGAGTAAAGTAAACGATGACGGAAAAATGTTGACTGAGTTGACTCGGGTTCGTCATCGGTTAAGATTGTGCGCACGGAAAGCGAGAAGCTTTTTACGGGCGGAGATGCGTCACGCGGTGGAAGGTCAAAAGAAAAAGCAAAGAAAAAGAGAGACAGGAGACAGAGTTTTAATCGAGTAAGAGCAGCAGAGGTAATTTGCGAAAAAGGCGAGGTCGCGTTAGCCCTTGGTGTGCCCCCCCCCCTCCCTCCCTGCCTTTAATTAAAGTAAACCTTTAACATCAGTCGAATTAGCATAATTAGGAAAATAAATGGATCGCCATATAAAATGAAATGAAGGAGCTCATTGCCAAAGAGAGTTGAGATTACGAGGATTTTGACCCGAGCCGCTCCAGGACGCCCTCCGTGGGGCTGCAATCAAGAACGTATAAAAGCGCAATATTCCGCCATTGAAAGGAAATGGCCGATTTTTTCATTAGATCGATCAAACCCCTGGAAATATCCCCTGCGAAAGCTTTATATTTAATTAGCATTTTTTTGAAAAATTTCGATCGAGGCGATTCTTAATTGAGATAATGCACGCATAGCTGCGGATCATTCGGAGTGAACTAGCAAGCTCACGGTCTATATAAGCAAACGACCCGATAACTCAACGGAGCGCGAGAACATGCATTGTTATAATAAAAACAAGGCGTTTGAACATGCACGACAGCTATATTTAGAAAGATAATATAATGTCATATAAATAAGACCCTCGTAGTAATACAATAATCAAGTGCCAGAACCGCGTGAATACCCGTGTAAGTTGAGCCCTGCTCGAGTGTCGCCTCGCGCTTATATGTCGAGGAAAAACAAGAATCACCCCGATATAGCGATACTTTATATAAGACACTCGCAAGCTTGCATCGTTGCGGTTCAACGAAATATACTTTTTTTTTCTTCTATCAATTATTTGTTCTATTCGGCAAACCAGGACTATTTTCCAACTGATTTTGTCTTCGGAGTCGAACAAAATATCGTTTTATTCTTTCGACTAAATACTCTATTTTCGTTGCATTCCTGCAGGAAAAATACGAAAAATACGTTATTCCGTTAATTGTTTTGTTCAGATTGGAAAATCATGACAATTTTCATACTGATTTTGTCTTGGGAGACTAGAAAAAATGTTTCCATCGTTAGGATCAAGAATAATGAATTTTTGTTGCATTTCAACGATGCAAATTTCAACATCGTGCCATCTCGAGATATTCAATCGCAGTGCGAGAAATCGATGCGTGGGTGTCTCACGGTATACGAGACAGAAATCGCACGCGATTTGCGGTCGTAAAAGCACGCGTGTGTGTGTGAGAGAGAGAGAGAGAGAGAGAGTGGGTGAGTCGAAAAAAAGCGCACGAGGAAAGCCACATCGGCTCTAGCGAAGCCCCGTAAGGTTGAATGAGCTCTTGGAGGCAGTTGCAGGTTGCACGACAGCGCGGTCGAGTCCGTGTGTTTTCTATGCACCGAAAAAACCTTCTGGACGTTCGTGTTCTATCGCGAATCACGAATACGATTTAACACGCTTCATCCACACATGTCCAGATTTCCTGATGCCTCGCCACGTAAATACAATAAGACTAATTTGTTTCTCTCAAACGATAATCAAGTTACCGTATATTTATTGAAATGTTATTGCGTTTGTTGGTAGAATATTGGGTGCGAGAGTTATCAACTTAATTGTCAACGATGATAAATGATAAAAAAATAATAGAACGAGGCTCTAACAGGAAATGGGGATCGAGGCTTCGGAACTGGTGCAAAGTGCATATTGAATAATCGAGAGCTGGATGGCCTGACTAGTTGTCGTCAAGACTGTGAGAAATTCGAGAGAGTAGAAAAAGCTAAGGAGCAGCGAATGAAAAGTTGGTGAACTTGGCTCGAGTCTTTTCCTTAATTCTCAAGCTTGCCGCGCCCTAAGCAAGAATATGGAATTAATTGTTCAGGAGCGCGAAAGTTCGGCGAGAAGCTTGAAAGTGGAACTAGTCACGTTCGCATAGCCGCGAGGCTAAAGGCGAGATAAAAAATAAAAATATTTCAAGAGATAAAACGATATAAAATGAAAAATCAAAAAATTTATCATTTCGACCTCTTTAGCTTTTCGATAAGATGAATTAATTCAAGTTGCTACTTTGATAAAACATTGATCGTTGTTACATGACGAGACGAGAATGGAATCGTGCCAGTAGGTATTAAAATTCGTTTTTTTATTTCTTTTGAATCTCCTGGAGCCTCGGGGAGCCAAAGGAGAAGCGATAAAAATTGGCCCGAGGTTATAATTCGAGCTGGCATAGTTGATATAGGTCAGACGTTGACTTCTATGCAAATTCACTTTTGCGCTTTTCGATCGGTCTTTTTGAAAAATTTCTCTCCGCACCGACAAAAAATTATTTTGTGAAACGACAAAAAAACGAAAAAAAAAAACATAAAAAAATAGTTTTTTACCCGCGGTGGTAAATTTAACACGAAAAATTGAGATAATTGATCAAATAAAAATATGGTCGGAAATGAGGATACGCGAAAGTAAAGGTTTGTACGGGATTTTCGATCGCGCGGAGTGTTATTGACTATTTGATAGAGGAGGTGAGCTCTGTCTCGACAAAGTGACACGAGGTTAATCGAGTTACCTACGTCCCGTTAAATCCTCGAAGCGCAGAGTTTCCAATCACCAACTTATTTCAATGAGTAACACTCGGTCATACATCCTTAAGTATACATCTATATGTATCACACACGGACCTCTATACACTCTTAAAACAAGGATTGAATAATGATTGTGCTCTATTTTCTTCCTCCTTAGCCTGATTTTCTCGATATATTGACAGCAGCTGTTGAGTCAATATTTCTTCGATGCGGAATTATAATATTCCACTATCATCATTATTTAAGGACATTAAAGGACACGCTTTTATTAATTATTATTTACTATTGTACGGAGCGTTCCAAAAGCTCTTGAATGTAGAAAATTGGGGCACGTGCTGAACGCCATTTTACCCTATTGACTGACGAGAACCCGATAGCGAAAACAAAATTCGTTGAATAATCGGCTCATCCCCATAGACGGACTACTTCCTTTTCCAATTCTTTTCTATTATTGTTATTTAATGGTAATCGGAAGAAAATGCGTACCCATTTCAATTTTCGTACCCATTTTCTCCTTTGAGTCTAAAAAAATCGTTTTTTTTGTTGTTCCTGACCAAATATTCGATTAAAATCTTGAGGTTTTGTTTATCGACGATTGTCGATGATCAATAAGGAACAATTTAAGCTGATGATGTTTCTGCTGACACTTAAATTTCCATTAAGGTATCGCTTATCGAAATCAATATTTCCGATCAATGATGGTTACTCGTAAAAATGGATGATATAATTGGGACGTGTGGCAAATCAATCCAGCGCGAATATGTCAATTTTAATTTGATCAAAGTTTGACGAATTTTAATAATCGAATTATCGTGCGAAGACTGTGTCGGAAATTTGGACTTGAAAATAAGGAGGTTTCTTTGCGTCGGCCAGATCGATGCTTATCCGCGCATGTATATCCACACGAAAGGAGTGTGTAAAGAGAGAGAATAATACAATGTATGCTTTGAATAACTCATGATGGGGCGCATCGTTGTTAAGTTGATTATTCAATCGAGCTACCTCAATTGAGATACCGCTGTGTGTTTTCTCCGCGGAATATATACATAAGTTTTCGTGTAATATCTCGGGGCGTTGAAGTTTTCATCGTTTTATCGAAATTCGTTTTTTTTTTCTGTGGCGTTGCTAATTATTCAAATGCGAAATATAATGAATTTGAATGATTTACAAAGTGAACGAATCACGATTGGAAAAAAAAAAAAAATTCGTTGCATTCCAACGTTTGAAATTTCAGGTTTTTTGAGATGAGAAAAAAAAAGTAGGATAAGTTTTTGAAAAAAATTTGCTGCCATAGCGCACAGGTCTGGAGTCTGGGTGTGGGCATCGAAATACAAACGTTAATTCATAACTCATTCGCGTATCATTTATGGTCGCCCGAGCGATGGCCTCGGTTCAGGGATCAACTTGAAATATCGTGGACTATCACGAAGGCACGCACACAGAGGAGAATAAATTTGTGAGTCGTTGGACGCGACGATGTTTAGATGATACATGCGAATAACGAATGGGGTCATTGCCACAGTAGTTGGGAATTAAATTAATCCGAGGCGTCGGATAAGTTTTGTTTGTTCCTTGGGCAGCGGGACTTTCGATCAATTGGCACAATCGTCAGATATCGCGGATCGGTTATTTAATCTATTCGTCAATATGTAGCCGTATCGTTGTCGTAGATGCGTTTGCCATTTCGCAGGCCGGCGACCTTGTCGCAGCAGCGAGAATAGAAATATTGTCGAAAGTACGTAACGTTTTTTTCTCCGGATATGAGCCGCGGCGTTCTCACGCTCGGTCGAAGCTTCGGAGTAAAAAAAAGGTCGCTTTAACGAATGAAACGAAACTCGGTTTTTCAGCGGTCACGATAGCAACGCGCTGACCAATCGAGGATACAAATGACGCACGAGTCGATAATTATTAATCCGGTCAATTTTCACTAGTTTACCCGCGGAGAAGATTGTCCGCGCGAGCCGTTTTAAAAAAATTGACGCATATTGCTCGAGCGATCGTGGAACGCGACCGGATGCTCTTCACATTCATGCCCGTCCTCCGTACATATATTCGAAGCTTCAATCGCTCGTTAACTCTTTCAGCGAACGAGCAACTTTGCAGATTCCAGTATCAACCACAACGTTCCGCTCTAATAATCACATTCGGGCTATTTTATTCGGTTTGTTGTCGGTTCGATAACTTTTTTAAGGATGATATTGAAAAAAAAAAATCTTCTCCAAGCATTATGAGCAATGTCATTTTTTTAAAAAGGAGAATTTAATTTTTGTTGTACTTTATGCGTTTATCTCGTGAAGCGTAAAAAAAAATGATTATTTTCGTCTTTTCGTTCGGATGCTCCCGTTTGGGAAATTATCAATACCCCAGGTGTCGCGTTTTCCCTTCAACTTTTTGTATCTAATTCGCTGGATGCGAGGAACCCCGCGACTCGCAAATTAATAGCCATTGAAAAGTTTCAAGTAACTGGATGATCCTGAGAACGGCTTGGCGAGAGAAAAAAAAGGGCCGGCCGAGATGAAGAGAAAAAATCTATATATTCCCAAAGGTGCTGGATGATGGCTGCTTCAACAGCATGGAGGAGCGGAGCAAAGTTTTGGAACAATTGCTAAGCCGTATTAACGAGAGCAAGCTTTTGGAGGCAGGCAAACAAACTTGAATGTGGTGAATTAGCAATGTGATTTGCTCGAGCGGATATTCCTCCGTAGATCTCATCCCCGCCTTTTTTTTTTAGTTTTATTTTCAGTTCTTTTTTTTTTGCGTATGCATAGACTGCGTATGCATAGAGTCTATGCATACGCCCAGAGAATCCACTGTTCGCAAAAATATCATTGGTAACGTGTTGTCTATCGAGAATGTTCTTGTCTTGCATCGTTTCACTTTTTTTTTCAATGCCAACTTTCCATTTAGAAGGACAATGGATTGGGATTCCGCACTTGAGAATGTCGATTAATTTTTCCGTAATCAATTTGCTAATCAAATGAACCGTTTACTGTGAAATAGATTTCCCAAATTTTTATTGAGAAACTTGATTTTTTTCTCTTAATTTTCAAAAATATGAAATTTATTATTTTATTTGAGTTCATTTTGTAATTAAAAATTTTTCAAATTCCTTGGACCAAATTTATTTTTCCTGCTGGACGTGAATTCGAACTTTGAAATCGGTTTTGTTGATTTTCGAATCGTTCATTGTGAATCGAGAGAGCCTAGAAACAAAAAGGTTTTCCAACATTGAAAAATCTTAATTTCTATGGAGGCTTTCCGTGCTCGTAATTGTTTAATTGTATTTCTTCAGCATGATCGGTAGGAGCTTTTTATTTGTATCAATGAGAGCGTCTTTTTCGTTTTGCATAAAAACGATAATTATCGCGAGAGCTTTGTGGAAGAAGTTGGTGAAGAGTTATTATGTGAAAAAGGAAGAGACGTTTTTGTGAATGACTGTACGTCGGGGCTTTAACGAGGGACGTACGGTCGCGGCGCGTAGTTGATTGGCAACAACGACGGTATACATAAACGGATAGATTGGACACGTTATAATTTAATTAACGAAGCTAACAAAATGGAGCTTGCGACGGTTTGCGTGAGCTCGTGTACACGCATTTTACTCCGGTTGTTGTTGCTCGACACGAAACTGTATTCGAGAATGAATTTCGTTCCTGATTAATTAATAGCTGGGACTCGTAACAAGTTTTTCAATATGCGGGCCAAATTAAGAGACTCCGGCAGAGTCTCATTCTTTTTATGGCACTCCGGCATGCGCCCATACGAGCTGGATTAATTGAATGATTCTTCGATTACTTAATCGGCACCCGATCTTATAATTAATTCATATTTTTCTACACTTCCGTAGTCGTCGCCACAGTGAATTCAATTTTCGAGGCCAGTCGGCGCCAACGATGGTCCATATATTTTTTTTGCTTCTCAGGGATAAGAAATTTTATTTGTCCGAGGCGAGAGACGCGGGAGGATCATAACTGTTACGATAAATTAAAGTTTGCATCGTTGCGGAGTTTAACGAAAAACTTTTTATCCATCCACTATTTTTTTTTTATGCTACAAATTTCTTGGCTCTGCTTTCAAAAAATAAACGTCCAAAATATTCTTGCAGTATTTATCAACGATAATCGAACGAAATTGCTTTCTTTTAGGAAATATTTTGCATTTTTCGTTGCATTCCAACGATGTAAACTTGACTATCATTCACCCTTCGAGTGCAAACCTTTGATGAGTTACACAATGGGTCAATTTGATCCGAGGTGTTTTTCGAATTTTTTTTTTGTTTTTGTTTTTTTGTTTTTGTGGGTAATTATCCATATTTCATGGTCATAATATTATTGACAAAAATGAAAATTGCATGGCACAACATTCGTTTGCCATCAAATGACATCAAACACAATCGGTGCCAGAATTTTTTTCGGGTCGAATTGACCCAGTGTGTACCCGAAGGGTTGAGCCAACGAATTTAGTTGCATTCCAACAATGCAAACTGTAACGTCATCAACCGTTGCACCGCGAATTCCAAAACAAACGAATTTATCCCACTGTCAATCTGGTTATCGTTCAATGAGCATGTTTTTTTTTTTTTAATTGAAGAAAAAAGTGTAAAGAGGCGTAGGAGGAAAAACAATGAACGAGACCATGTAATTGTGAGCAAGTTATTTTGATTTTCCTTTTTGTTCGTCAAGGTAATGACGTGTTTTCGTGCGTCATCGATACGCAGTTTAAGCGAGTCTTAATTTATGTATCCATATATATATATATATATATGTATAGCCGGATCAAGTGCTCATCGTAAAGCATCGCGCGAGACGAGTGTCAGCTTTAAATCATTCTTCTTAAAGGTGACACTGATATTCGATCCTCACAACAGTATTATTATCACATCGTCGCGCACAATCGAGTGAGACGTTCGGAGAAAGGTAAAGAATAAGGAGAAATATTTGTCTTCATGGGAAACAATAAAAATGGCGCGATGGAAAAATTTGATGGAAAAGTTTGGTTGCTGGGCGCGAACGGATCGTCGGACGACTCTGAATCCTTGAACGCCTTACACAGTATCTTCGTCCGCAAATAATCACTTTTTTGTCGTTCCTTTCGGTGTGTGTTCATCCGCCTTTTCGTTCTTCTTTTTTTACGATATTTACGCTTCAGAAATGTCTCCCTGACGGTATTTGCACGAGTTGCCGTTAAATCGAATCAAAGTGCGCTGTATGAACGACGTGATAAGCGAAGAAGAGCAATGTGCGATTAAAAAATGAGTCAGATACAAAGTAAATATGCCACGATCGTCGAATCTTATAATTACGTGACCCAGGAATAAGAAAAGGGATCGCAGCCCCAGAAAGTACGATCGTTAAAACTCGCCTCCGCAAGGTTCGCGTTTAACCTTTACTTTCTCCCCCTCAACCTCCTTGCCCCTCCGCAAACATACACACACTGTACTCAATGTGAAAAAGGATTCTATACCGCAGCAGCGAAAAAATGTACCTTCGTTATTCCCGTATTTGACGTTCGACCATGCAATCTTTTTGCCAGCACCTATGCCCACGGAAACTCGTCACGAGACAAATTCTCTCTCGGAAATTCAATTTTCGTAAAAAAAAAGTCTGGTTTTTTGTTGGACTTTCCTTCCCGAATCCTTGCCAAATTTTCTTTCCGAACAGATTTTGTGAAATATTTTTGCTGCAATGATCAACTTTTGGGGATCATTGAACAAAAAAAAGTTTAATTGAACGTGTCCAACAAAAAATCGATCTTTTCGATCAAAATTTTGTTTTCAGGATATTTTTCAAATTTTTTTTCATTCGATGACGGCACGAAAGATTTCATCGATATTTCAGCTTTATCGTCCAACGAGGATTCATAGGGAGATAATAGTTATGTCCGAACTTGGACAATCTATAATTGGCGACACTATAGCCCCGTAGCACGCTAAAATCTCCCGGCAGCTTCGGTGCGGCTTATACGAAATAAAGCGGGTTTTGCATAAACCAAAGCTCATGAAAGATTCATATTTATTAACGCAATAAATGATTTTTAATTTGTTGAAATGTGCAGACTATTCGCTCGGACATTCCGGTGTGCTCGCGGACGAGATTTAGTATTTATTTTTAGGAGTCCTTGGAAGCTCGCTTCTAGTCCCTCCGTTGCTGCTCGTGCATTTCTTGTCTTGGCACACGTTTCGCGTTGGTACACGCGGTCGTCGCCGTCGTCTTCGTCAAGAGAACCAGACGACTTCGAAGCACAACCCCGTCGCCTCAATATCGCGTAGTACGTGTCATATTTTTTGGTTTCGTTAAATTTCCTTGACGAATTCAATGAGAGCATGAGATTCATTGATTTCATTGACGATTTTGTTTTTTTTTTTCATAATAAATCTTTGTCACTTTTTCGGTGCTTCATTATTTAATTTGTTAAGAAGCATCGCGAGGTTTTTTCCGATGATATATTTACCGATACGATGACGACGAAATAGTGAAAAATTGAAAAAAGCTTGGAAACCGAAATGCCATGCGTTTGTTATTTTTCCCTGAAAGTGCATCAGCTGCACGAGAAACAAAAAATTCTTAGTCGTCCGAGGAATTTTGTAGTAAAATTTCTCAGTCGATGTTATTCCTTCTGGATGTGTGAAAAAATTCGAATACAGCTAATTGTTGTAAAATGAATGTTCGCAGGTAAACTTGGTTGTAGAGCCAAGTTGGCGTAAATGCGAAAGAAAAATCTGTTTCAAGCTGCCCCGTAAAATAGCGCGAGCGTCAGCGCTAAAATAGGACGGAGCGCTCGACTATTCCCGAAATGTTATTCTCCGCGTAACACAATTTGTGAGGCGAGGGCGATCGTGGAAGAATATCACGGAGATTACTTCACCTCTTGACTCCCCTCGGTAAGCTCAATCGCGGGCCTTTTTACATCGCCCTCGCCCTCCCTCGCCCCCGCGCGGCCTTCTTTATTTACATTGATGAATAACGAGACTAATGGGAGGGATTAATATACACACACGATGGATGTATAAAACATGAGCAACCCTTCCGAATCGTCTTGAGATAACACGCGCGGGCTTTCTAATGTACCCAACGCATATATACAATAAATAGTCTAGCTCCAACATCTACCTATATATTTTTTTTTTTAATTCTCCACTCCTCGTCGTGTCAATTATTTTTTTCATACGAAAACTAAATTTTATTATTCACTACCGCGTCATATAATTCGTTTATTTTCTTCACCAATACATATTACAAATTACTTGAATATTGATCATTCATTAATAATTACATGATCAATTATTTATTTCTCAAATAAATTTTCCATTTTTATTTATTGATTAATAATAATTGTAATAATAATAAAATTAAATAATATCGAAGCATTTCAACCCGTTTTTTTTATGCGATGTAGCACAATTTTCGAAAGTCCGTATTTCAAAAAGATGTGATCCGGATCTTGTGAAATAAGTTATCGAAAAAAAGAGGGAGAGAGAGAGAGAGAGAGACAAGTTGTTGGGACGAAATTGAGAAAAGTGGGTTCGGAGCTCGAGTTTTTTGAACGGAGACTGTGAGTGAGAGTGCAACATAAGTACAGTAAGAAAGATTCGTTACAAGTTGGTGGATTCTAGGAGAAATAACGAAAGATGAGAGGAGGGAGTTAAGGTTGAGGGTCGAGGTCATCAACGTGATGAGAGAAGGCAACCGACCCCGCACCGAAAACGTATACATCGTGAGCAGCAGAGTGACTCTGCTAGACAATTGGTCGTTCTTCTTTCATTTCGGCATCGGTGTGCGAGTATGTGGACGTGGGAGCCGCATTTTTCGCTTCCCGTATTATGGCGATTCATAAAGGCATAGAGAGAAGAAGCTTTTATTCTGCTGGTGCCCTTCATAGAGCCATTTTTCAAACACCTTGTTGTCGCTTCGTGCCACAAAATCAACAGTGCGTTGCCTCACAATGGTTTTTTTTTTTTTTTTTAATCGTATTGATATTATTTATTTTTAAATTTATTGAAATCTCGGGTTTTAATTTGATTTCCACCTGAAGGAAAATCGCTCCGTTGCCTATCTGGAAATGCGAAAGAAAAAATATCGAAGAAGAAAGAGGCACAGATGCGGCGGCCGAATAATAAGGAAAAAAAATCGTGAGTGTGGCTGGTGCGTGCGTTGACGATCGTGAATATAAGGATAAAGGAGGGACGAGAGAGGGAAGGAGAGAAGGAGAGGGAGGAAAGATAAGAGTAAAAGATCGTGGGAGGCGAGAGCCAAGGGGTTGTAACACGGCGCGATGGTTCACGAAGCGTCCTTGAAGCGTCCCGGCGCCATCGATCGGCGCGCACTATGAGCTTCCTCTCGAATTTCGCGCGCGGACGTCAAACTTGTAATATATCTATAGGACCGTGTACACGAGCGAATACGAGTGTAGATGATGTATAAATGGCGCTGTGTGTGTCGAAATGTTAGCGCGTCTTGGTATGAGAGAAAAAAAATGTCGTAGAATATATATTTCGAGTTATTTGTATCGAAGATTCAACGAAAAGTCTCGGTATGAAGGAGATGAAATTCGGCGGAAGAGGAAAACGGCGAAAGATCGATTTGTCCCGAGGAGAGAAAAAAGAGGAAGAGGGACCGAGTGAATGAAGAGAGGAGAGAGAAGTTTGGCAAGGTTGTGTTACCCGTATTGATCGGACGACGCGGTGTACGCTCGCTCTCTTGCTCGACCGGCCTCGCCGTCAACGGCAATTCTCAACGTCGCCGTTGGTGGCGGTACAGTCGTGTCCTCATCTCCAACCATCTCTCTCCCTCTATTTTTTTCTTTTTTTTATTCACATCAAATGATTCTGCCCTCGGGCCTCTCTGGCCTTTGCTATCGCTAATTCCAGGACACGCGTCGCCGTGAGGAAAAAAAAACAACAACAACAAATTTGGCTGAAAAGAAAATTTCGATGGAAAAGATCGAATGCGTTCAATTGAACGTTTTGATTTTTTAATAAACCCAAAAATTTGGTCGTTGCAGCAACGAATATCCTACAAAATGTATTCGGAAATGAAATTTTAGTCATACCGATCGTAAATTTATATGATAAAAATGACGAAAATTTGGAAATCACTCAAACATATTTAGTTCATTTCTTTGAGCAAAAGTAAATTTCCGGTGTTGCGACAAGATCTGTCGAGGAATAAAAAGATACTTTGAAACGTAACCCCTTAATTCGCTGCTCCGTCGATTAAAGGCCCGAGTAGCGCTTGTCAATAACCAGGTACCAGCAGCAGCCATGTCGAAAATCTCACTCATTTGGTCGTTCAACTCTGACAAAATAGCCTTTGTCGTCAAGATTAAAAAGCACTCGATAGTAGCAGGAGAAATAGTTTTCGTAGTATAGTCGTATGGTGCCTATAGTAGCGCGAGTTGAAATGGTTTGAACGATTCCGAGTCTAACGTCCGAGGAATTTATAGTGTTCTCGGGTGGCGCGTCGTTAAGTCATTGATAGAGAATCCCATGTAAGGCAAAGCCCATAAGAACATTAGCCAGAAGATCTATGGTTTTTTCTTCAAATGGTTCGTTTCTCAAGGTGGTAAGTGCCTGGAAGTATGGGAATTGCCTCGAAAATTTCATATTTAGAAAAAAATGCGCAAAAGGCCGTAAAATTTTTCAAAATTGACCGACATTCCTTAATGAAAATTGTTTCTTGGCAGGAAAAGTTGATGCCGTTTTGAAAAAAATGACAACTAGACCACGTGCAAGGGAGGAAAATTGATTTAATGAAAAGCTCGTAATCATTTATGCTTGACCTACTTTTCATTGTTTCGATTACGATGAAAATAAACCCAAGGTAATTATTTACGAAATAACTGACATTACGTAAATCCCTTGGGGCTGTGTGTATCGTTGTTTACTTTTTTTTTTCCACCAACAGGTCCAGTTTCGAATTTATTTGATATTGTTTGATTTTCTTCGAAAAAGCCAATTTTATTTTTATTGAGACCACAACATGCAGACTAATGCGAGGGGTCCGGAGTTACGGTTAAAAAAAGAAAAATGAAAATAGGTGGACATGAATGGAAAACGACGAGTGACACAAAGTGCTTGAGCACTTGGACGAGCGATACATAGAGATACGGAGGGCGGGAAAGAGGGATGGAGGGAGAAAGAAAGCGAGAATGAATCCACCCGCGAGCCACTGCAGCAGCAGCAGCAGCCACTCCTCGGCAAAACCTCTCGCGAATCAATAATATTGCGTACGTTCAACCTAACAGTAAGAACGAAAAATGACAAAAAAGAATGACGTGCCAAGACCTGAGCGTTCTACGTTGATACGTAAAAACATACAAATATATAGATGTTGAATCCGACGCAGAAACTCGTAGTTGTTGCGTGACGAAGAGACTATCTACCGTTCCCAATCGCGGTTCAACCCAAATATCCGCTTTATTAGTAGGGAATAGGCACGACAAACAAAGAATTCGTTTTCCCAACGAGTTTAACTATTTACTTTGTTCCTCTTTGGGAAAAATGATCGAAGAAGCCGTCAACTATTTTTCACATCTACATCCTCGAAACACGAAGGAAAATTATTCCCCCAGTAAATATTCCGAGAATCACCTGAAAACAGTTTCTTTTTTCCTCAATAAAAGTCGATTCTTCCCAACGTAAAATAGAAAAGAGCTAGGGAATTTTTTTTAACATTTAAGAAGCACGAAATATTCGATTCCGCTCGTTTTTTTTTCCAGTTCCGCAAATGCCTCAAAAAAAAATTTTTTTTAAAAGTTTTTTTTAAAAAGTGCGAGGCCCGATTATTTATCGCTCTGACGACTAATAATATTACAACCGCAGAGTCACCTGAACGAGCCCCCTCGCACACACACACAAACACACATTTATTTATTTACTTATACAGATTTATAATGATGAGAGACAGAGGAAGAAATACACAGAGAGACGGGGCGGCGGCTCTAGCCTGATGCGCAAGTGTAAGAGAGAGCTCGGGGATCGCTCGCTCGATTATTCGCTTTCTGGGTCATACGGGGAGTGCCTCACCCGGTTTCGGTTCGTGCTGTTCGGAGGTTACAGCTGCTGCTGCTGCTGCTGCTGCTGCTGCTGCTGCTGCTGCTGTTGCGGCTGCTGCCACAGGCTTTTCCCTATACCTCTAATCCATCGCCACTCTTTCCCCTTTAGTTTCTCCCTTACCCTCGCCCTCTCTTCGTCGATAAGAGTTTTCTCCCAACCCTCGATATCTCATTCTCAACATTGCGGCAACTCTACGACGGGCATTCCGATCTTTCTAATTCCGGTTGGTTGGTCGACGACGAGAGCCTTCGGGATTCGAAATTCGCGATAATTTGAACAAAAATTAATTGATTCCGACGAAAATAGTTGGAGGAAAATGCTTCAATCTGAGGGTGATCGAAAAAAGATTAAAGAATGCTCGAGAACATTTTTCATTATAATAAATTAATCGAGGTGTAAAAATTTGAATTTGAAGAAAAAAAAGCCAAGATTTTGAGGTCAATGTATCGTATCAATGCCTTAATTGCATGGACAAGAGAATGAATTATTCATATTCATCAGAGTGAGGAATGGTAAAAATGGTAAAAAACGATTAAGAACGACCTTCCGTGAACTCTCGATGGAAATGAGCCTCCGTGCGATCAAAAAAAGACTGGGATTTCGTGTAATATGGTATTACTCGTTTATTATATTCAGATTTACGTTCACAGGACGATCAACAGCCCACGCCCAATTCCCCATGTGCTGTTTCTCATTGATTTCACGATTAGAGCACGCAGCACTAAATCACATAACACGTTGATACCAAAAGAAAAAAAGAAAGAATTATTTTTCCAATTGCCAACCCGCAGCGTCGACATAAAACGAGGCAAATCATGAGGAAAATCGTGATTTCGTAACGTTCGAGTTCAACGAAAAATACGGTTTTCTATTAATTGTTTGTTCGATTTAAAAAACCATCACAATTTTCGTATCGACTTTGTCTTTGGTGCTTGTTCAAAAAGCGTTTTATTGTCTTGACCGAGAATAATTCGATAGTTGATTCAATAATACTGTTGAGATTCGTCCAAGAAAAGAATGGACTTGCAACTACAAAGAACCAATCGAGAAAAGAGAAGGATTCCTCGTCAATTATTCCACGTGTGAAAAAAAAAAGGATGGAAAATTGTCGTTGGCATTAAAATTTGTATCTCAACAAGTTTGAAAAAAAGGAATAAGTCAGAAGAAAGGTCGACGAGCCTCGGGTTAAATTTTTTCTTTGGATAAAAAAAGAAATGAGAAAATGAGTAGCGGACAAAATAATATTGGAAAAACTAAGAGTTTAGTTGCTTATGGAATTTTCCGGACGACAAAATTTGTACGTAATGAACGAGACGATATAGAACTGAGAAACGAGCAGCAACTTTCAATTTTATTTTACTCGGGAGTTATTTATGACCGACTAACATTTCCCCATGGTATATTTAGGCCATTGTAAGATATGCACGAGCCCGCAGGGACTTTCGGTAAGTTTGTATTTCTCCGCTACGAATATTCGTTATTGGTGGCGGCCAGCAGGGAGAGAAAATATCCTGAGCATTCCGGCGGCGGTCGTTAAACAAATTTTCCATAATTTGAATAAATAAAAAAATCAACAACGGCGAACGATAGTGAAAATGACATTGGGCTACGTTGGTGGATTTCGCGGATGACCAAAGTGAGGAACGCGTTGAGAGCGCGTCATCGAAGAATCAAAGGAATCGAAAAGGAAGAACGAGAAGCAGATAAAAGAGAAGGAATGCAAATTGTAGGGGATGAAAAAAGGCAAGACAGAGGCTTTTTTCTGGCTACGATAGTGATTCGTATGGCCTCTCGGTTTCCGCGTTTCCCGCTCTTCCATCGAATAGGGGCGGAGGAGGGGATGGGGGCTTTCCAGTCGATTCCGCGAGCCCACCTCGATCGTAATCCTCACTTGACCTCATGGCGCTTCGCGTACCGATACCAATATGCCTACGGAACTAAACTCCACATACTTGGACTCGCGCTTTCGCCAATTTGGCACAGGCTTTTATTTAACGATCCTCGGTCTATGTAAATTTACTTGCTTGTGCATTCGCGGTTATGCGTTGGTCGAGACTGAAGCGCATGCACTTGCAACTTTTTATTGACGTTATCGGATTTATAACCGCTGCGCGAATTCATACCTGTCGTCGATCTCGAGACGTTCCAATGATCGTTAATTTACGCTACGATCGCTTATTGAAACAAAATGATTTTTTGATTGGTACGTTCTCTTGCTTCCTGACTTCGAAAAGGTCGCGCAACGTCGCGGTCCGACAAAAATATGTTTTCCTATCAATTTTCTTGTTGAAATTAAAATAACGATGATAATTTTCTGGAAATGTTCAGTTTGGTTAGCAAAAAGAAATCGTTTTATTGGCCGGACTAAATATATTTTTTTTCTTTCTTGGAGCGGAATGAATAGATGAAAGAAAGAGCATCAGGCAGATTGATTAGAAACTTGGAAATAGGAATAAATGGAAAAAAAGTTTGATCCCTTTATTCGAGTTGTGAAAAGAATTTCTACCGTTGGTCGGCGTTCTCAATCTACTATTCGTCATGAGAAACGATGGTGCTGGATACATGGATCGCGGTAGACCACTGGACAATGCGGCATTATATTCTGCGATCGGGAGGACATGTGATGCAACGATCCAACCAATTAAACTCTCGGGGTCCGATCGATCCATCATATCAATAGAAACAACCATATTCAGGTGCACAAGATTCATGTGTATATAGACACGAAGACTACGGCGGCAACGTATCTGCTGTTGCCTTGGACGCGAGAACGGGAAAATCCTGATGGAATGCAACGAAATTCCGTTTTTCCTCGGACAAACCCCAAGATTCTTATTAAATATTTAGTCAGCCCGATAAAACCATTTTTTTGCAGGCGCCAAAGAAAAAATAATAACTATTTGGTTGGAGCCCAACGTCGTTGCGAACTTGGGTGTAGCTCGATGGAA
The DNA here is from genome assembly GCA_030522525.1 of Campopleginae sp. 14b. Lineage (NCBI taxonomy): Eukaryota > Metazoa > Arthropoda > Insecta > Hymenoptera > Ichneumonidae > Campopleginae sp. 14b. The sequence continues at coordinate 56,042 of JAPYYS010000745.1, read as the reverse complement.
TTAAGTTTTTTGCATCCGCCGGGAAAGATTATATTCGACGATCGAGAGTGGCGGGAGATGTTTTTTATTTTTGGTTACCTGCTATTCGTGACTCGCGTCGCTACTGCATCTTATCCGCGCGCTGCTCCTTGGATTATCTGCGGCTATTTCCGGTACTTTTCGAAGCATGCGAAGTCGATTAATCGAAACTCGTGCGATAGGATCGCGCGAGGCGACGTATCCGTTCGATAGATTCTGCAACATCATAACACAAGAGGGTCTCGTTGAATAACTTGGGCGTATATACACGGAGATTATTTATCATTGCATTTAAATATTTAAACGATGCTTTTGTTTCTGGTTAGAATTTGCCTTTCCCGACCGGAATACCGGGCTGGGCAGGCAAAATTAACGAAGAAATGCCAAGCGAGAGTCGATGAAGCTGGCGAAAGGAGCAGGAAATAAAAATCGCGATGGCAACGAGTAGGAGCATCATTCGATGTCTCCGAGTCAGCCCTAATTACAAGTTCGCCAAGGTTAATGAATACTGCCAGGCAGATTAATTTAGCGATCGGTTCGAAGACTGAGAAAGCATTTTTTGCTCTAAATCTATTAAAGACTAAATCGATTTTAAACAGAGTGTTTTTTTTATGTTTTTATGTTTTTTTTTTATTCCTGTAAAACATTAACGAGGAAAAGGGCGTTAAGGGAAATCGCCAGGCTGGAGCACATTGCAGCGAGGATCTTTTCTATTATCTATGGATTCGATTAATCGATTTAGTTGGTGAAAGAAGAAAAAACGTTGAAGATATTTATCTCTCCATTAGAAGGAGCGTGGAGGGAAGAGGGTCTTGTTACGAAATATCTGACAGGAAACAAAGAACTCGAAGGCAAAGTCATCCATGACAAAAAAAAGAGACGAGGGTGGAGATCTCGTGGGACGAGCAGGTTTCACTTTATATGGGCATAGATATATAGAGGCGCGCGCTCGCGTGGCCCATTTATGCGATGGCGTTTATATTATGACGAGGTCGAGTGTCATCGAGGGAAACAACCCTCGACTCTCTATGTTCCCTTCATTCTCAGGAGCCATCTTCGACCTGCTCGCCTATATGAAGAGTAAAGGAGCAAGAATATTCGCTTTCGCTTACGAAACAGTTGACCCAAGTTCGCAACGTTCGGTTCCCACGAAATATACTGTTTTCTATCAATTGTTTATTGCTCTATTCCAAAAACCATGACAATTTTTTTCATACCACCCAAAAACCCATTTCCACCCAAAAACGGAAGCACGGGTACAAATTTTTGGTTATAAATTCTTGTATCTGTCCGTGAGCGGATGGGGGGTGAAGGGGGCAATCCAGGCCTGATGGGAGGGCCAAAGTAGCTGGTCAACGCGATCATACCATATGATGGCTTACGTTTGCTCAATATGCAACGTGCGCGAGAATTTCCGGTCGGAAACGTGAGCGGAATAAAAAGAAAAGCGGAAAGAAATGAGTAGCGAGTGGGGAGAGTTTTCTCCGAGTTTATTGTCAAATCATTTAGCTATCTTTGTTCAAAGTTAATCATAAAAATCGAATGAAAGTAAAATAATCCTTGCAGTGTGTTTATTTTGCACTCTCGGAGCGAGATAGTTTAGATCCAGATATATCAATGATTCGAAGTTGGTTGAATAATGTCCATTGTCTCTTCCCTTCTTCGAGGGATCTCGAAAAGTTTACTCGATGGAATAAAAATATGTGATTATCGTCGAAGTGGGATATCCAACGGATTTTCACACGGAGAGTGTCTCGTTAAGACTTTTTTGTGGTCTCTTCCTCCAGCGTGTTTCCCTACCGAGGACAAACATTTATTTTCGTTCACCCGGTATACCTACGCATGCGATCTGGGCGTCGCCTAGACGGGGACTCTCTGGTACAGCGAGAGAGAGAGGGAGAGAGCTGCTGGCGGGAGAGAGGAGGAGGAGAAAGAGGACGAGGAGAGATTTTTTTGGCAAGGTTCGCGGCTCGCAATTGCTCCGAAACATAGATCGCGACCTTTCTGTCAAAAAGAAAGGGCCCGAGTATAACGTTATCAGCTTCCAAAATCGTGCTTCTTGTGCTGATGTTCCTCTCCGCGAAGAAATGGAACACCGCGATGCGCGGAACCTTATAAGTCGATAGGAAAATATATTTCGTAACGCGAAGACAAGTTCCCGAAGCCGTGGCTAGTTTTTTCGGCTCCAGCCTCGTCGGCCGAGAGCATCGATTGAAATATACAGTTATATAAACACTCTTCTCTTCCTCTTTGCCACATTTTCGTACCGCCGCTCGTCGATCTACCTCGCCCGCTCTTCCATTCTGACGTCATTGGTCACAATAATGTCTCAGCTCTGATCGTCAGCCCGTTACGTCATGCCCGCCGATCGGCCGCCATGGATTTCACATCATCCTCGAGGAACCACGTGTCGCCTTTTCTTGTTAGACTTGTGTACGAATTTTTAATCTACAATTTTATTTGATAATCCAACGAAATTTTCCGCGACCCTATGATGGCGTATCTTTGTTTCTTTTTTTAGGCTCCAAAGACAAAATCGGACAAAAATTTGCATGTTTTTTTTCTTCCGTATCTTTGGGTCTAACGCATCCAACGTCGAAATCAAGGAATTGCAGGAGTTGGGCATAGATTCAAGTGTGTATGTTCGGGAAATAGAGAAATACTGTCCCACGACCTTTTTTTTCCCCGGTTCATAAGTTTTACGACGAGCAGGCTGGTTCGTAAATTTTCACAGAACTTTTGACCGAGCAAATTCGTCGTGTTCGAAACACTGGAGGATCGTGGTGACAACTTCCAATTTACAACTTTCGTTCCATGTACTCGCGATCATTTTCATTTCTGACGACACTCGCCAGGCAGTCCCGAAAACGGGGATGAGAATTATTTTATTCTCACAAATAGATGTCACAGGCTGAAAAATTATGCCTGAGGATGGAAAGTTTCGAGTTTCACGAGGTCCCGTGACCTCTGACCCGCGTCAGCGGTCCGCGCTGCCAGACTTTTTCTCACGCTTCCGCAGTAACGATTAATTCAAGTGGAACGAGCCTTTGAATTTTTTTTAACCCGTTCAACACACATTTTTCTTTGTCATCATATTTTTTTTTCATTTTTGGTCCTCTCGTGCATGTCAGGAAAAATAACGGAAAATCATTATTTTGCTTCGTTAACACCAAACAAACAGGAAAGGTATTCGATGTTTCCTAGTCTCTCTCGAGCCTCCACAAAGGTCAATAACGATTTATTTGTCGCCCATCAATTGGAACGGGTTCGGTTTTCGCCCTCGGAATCGCGGCGAATATTTATTTGTCTGACTCGCATGGCGGAAGAAAAATTACTCTCCACATATCGATCGCGTGTATGTCTCGGCACGAAAATTGCCCCATGATTTTTGCATTTGAACAAAAAATTAACGAAAAAACGTTAATTATAATGAATTTTGTCAAATATTTGTCGAATATTTAGGCGCTAATGGGAGCAGCTTCCGGTTCAGAAAATGATTCTGATCCACAGCCGAGCAGTTTGCCCTGAAACCTCTCGTAGGCAGGAGCATAACGCACGCTGATGAAAAGTAGGTTTTGTGCAGCAAATTGCGAATCAGCTGTAGGAGGAAAGTTGCATGCTCTTGACTATCGCTGGAGAACTTGCCACATTCGCATATACACAGACAAGTTTATTCCATTTCACAATTTATTGAAACTCTCGAACACAGTCAACTTAAAAATGTCTACAATTTTCTTTTCCCCTTGCCCCATTCCCGCCTATTCGTTTCATGCATTTTTTCACTCTGTACCGTTTCATTTAGCACCGCGATAACCACGATAACGAGCTGCTGCTGGCGCGTATGCAAATAGTGCGAGAGCGTTAACACGAGAGCGAAAATTGTAGACGTGCTGTGAACGCACTATAGCGGAATAACGTCTCGTAGAATATTCCACGGTCACGGTCGAGAAAACGCAAATTTCCGGAGCGGATCCAAATTCGGGAACGCATACCCAAAGTTTAGAGCGAATCTCGGGGCACGATTTAAATTGATGAAAAATTTGGCAGCAGATTGACAAGCTGCTTTGAGCTCGATAGGCATTTCGAGATTATTTCCATTTTTTCAACATTATTATTAATGCTCGGGACTATAAAACCATCATTTTTTAGGCTCCACAGACAAAGTCGAAACGAAAATTGTCATGATTTTTGAAATTGAAGAAGAATAGGAAAAGAAATTTTTCGTTGGACCCCAACGATGCGAGCTTCAGTCTCTCGATAACAACCGTGTGCGATAGATTATGATGAATAAAGTATATGCATGTGCCATAAGCAGGGCCTATTATGGATTGCATTCAGTTCATGAATACGTTGGTGCTTGTATAAAGAAGACTTTTGATTAGAGGCTCAAGGGTAGCAGCGACACTCGACAGGCTTACACGAATAATATCGCTATAGCCTCTCAGTACGAGCCTCGTGTCGTTCAATGATTTATATATACTATTTTTTCTTCCTTCGAGCCCTGAGCTCTATGGCTACTAAACCTTCGTATGCCGATTGACGTCACGCACCAGCTTGCTACGATTACATTATTTTGTGCAGGTGTTACCGACTTGCTGATCTTGAGAAACTAGAAAGTTGTGAAAACAATGTTGAAGTTTGCATCGTTGGAATGCAACGGAATTCATTTTTTTCTTTAGCCTCCAAAAAGAAAATTGTAAGAAGAAAAATTCTGATGGTTTTTAGAAAACGAACAAACGTATTTTTTGTTGGACGTCAACGTTGCGGATGCCGCAGACTTCGCAACTTTGAGGTCCACCAAAAAATACGTTTTTCTACTAATTGTTAGATTTTAAAAACCATACAAATTTTCGTAACCATTTCGTCTTAGCATCCTAAAAAAAGATTATTAGATTTTTAACATGCTGACACAATATTGGATAGAGGGATGTAGATGCTCGCGAAACAAAGGGAATTTCGTTGAATTCGGAGGATCCAAACTGGAAGATGGTGTCAAAAGTTTTCGCCGTAGCTCCAAAAACACTTATTACGCTGTGATAGCTACAGGAGCACCGTGCAAAGAGATAATACGCTACTCGCGGAGGAGAGCACGTGTCGAAAAGTTATTTATAAGCTCGGTCTGGCTCGCATGGATCGTATAACGAAGCTCGTTTCGTCAACTAATACCGCTAGCAAAATATGCTATGCCGTAATATCGTCAAATATATAAAGGTATGAAAAGTGCTTATGTAATTTGGCGTATAGATGTGCGATAGCTAGAGCATGTATTGTATACGTTTAGCCACAAGGATGCGGAGCAGAAAATAAATAATAAAGGGTTATGCTTTCCCGATGGACTAATGCCCCGTAATTCACGTATATACACACGGAAAATCGATAGGATACATTCCGCTGGCACCTCGTCAAACGCACTAATTCTAAACTCCTCGGCGTATGGTAAACTAACTGGACACGCCTCAACACGAAAATGTTAAACTTATGCTCCGGATACAATTCGGAGCTTGTAGCGATCGTGTATGTTGGAAACATCGGGAGGAAGGTGAAGCGAGAGGGAGAGAGAGAGACAGAGAGAGAGAGAGAGAGAGAGAGAGAGAGAGAGAGGGATTGATTAAAATTTAGAATCTACGAAAAATTTCTATCTCGAAAAAAATATAATGATTGTATTTTTTCCTAATGATATCCTCGTCAAGATTGACGTTGATTAGTTTTCAAATTTATTCGTGCTGAGCAGGCGATAATTTGGCAATAAACCAAATCACCAGCATCCGATATTTTTATCTCGATTGGTTTATTTATCCCTCGGCAATTAACGTATACAAAGTCAGTTTTTTCTTGCTCTATGATTTTCAATATAATTTTAAAACGTATAACAGGCGCAGAGCGGAGGGAGGGGGGGAAGAGTGGCCGCGTACTCTCCTTTCGCGGCTCGTTCTTCGTCATAACGTCCCACACACGTGCCCGCGCGCGAGTAGGTAAAAATAGCAAGGAAAGAATGCAGACTCTCGCGAACTCAAGAAAACTGGTCGCGTGAACGAGAGCTCTCGAGAGGCTCTGTTTGACGATATGCCGCACACGCGCTAGCAACTGAAAACACGCGTGGATCCCTCTCGCTCTCTATTTTCATCTCCATCTTGCTCAGCAGACCCGGCCCCGCAATGTGTGCGTGAGCTTTTTTTCTTGCCCTGCCTGTCTGAAGACCGCAATAAGCGTAATAGCTTTCCCTTCAATTCCTCCGCGGACATTGCGTCTTGGATAATTCGTTCATTATTCTCGTATGGCGGTATGAACGATGGAATGAAAAAAAAAACTAGATATTCAAGTTTTTCACATTCTCGAGTTCTCAATAAGCGGATGATCAAGTTCAACCTCGCCCGTCACGCAGAAACGTTCGAGTTAAATTGAGCGATGAAACAAAATTTCGGCGATTTCGGCGGATGTCGAAAAAATTCAAATTCTGAGCGGTAAGTTCTCCAAAATGAATACATCGTAACCAATAGCCAGAAGAGAAATACGGAATTGGCGTATAGCGCCAGTTACATCGATGACCAACAGATGGCGAAAAAACCGTGATTAGTCGGTCTCGACCTGAGTAGTCGAAGAAACTATCTGCTTATACACTGGTTCTTGGCCGAGTCGTGACGACCGCGGCGTTGAGGGATGTACCCAGAGCTGCCGGGGGACAAGCGTGCGTATTGGAAGCTCGATCGAAAATTCTTGACGGACTCGAGCAGAGACTGACGTATATGTTGATCAACAAAGTATCTTGTGAGCGCTTCCTAAGATTTAAATCGCGAAATCATGAAAAAGAGATGGGAAATTTGTTGAAAATCTTAAGGAACCATCGAAACACTCGCAAACATTTTCACGTTTGCGATGTTGCAGTTTGCATCGTTGGAATGCAACGAAACTCCGTTTTTCCTTGGGCAAATCTCAGGCTTCTTATTCAATATTTAGTCAGGACAATCAATACACGGTATTTTTTTTTTACGCTCCGAGGACAAAATCGATACGAAAATTGTCAGGGTTTTTGAAATTGAACAAATAATTGATAAAAAAAACGTGTTTTTTGTAGGACACGAACTTTAGTGACTTGTATTTTAAATGCCTTTTCATTAAAATCCCATATGTTCGCTCCGAGGTGACATACGTCATCGTGCCTTCCGACTGGAATAATTTATAAAGTTCTGGCCAAAAGTATTCGATGCTCCGATTTATGTGATCGAACAAATAATTAATTTAAAAAAAAAAACCATCGATTTCCATAGCTTTGTCAACTAATAGGCTCCGAAGGTTGTCATGGTTTTCAAAATTGAACAAATAATTATAATAGTTGTTGTGTTTTTCGTTAGCTCGTACATATTATTCCTGCGGTTATTGCAAATTCGATGACTCCGCACAATGTCGATGGGATACGTTTCCAATAAACCGCATAAAATGATAGAAATATGAATGGAGATTTGCTGCTGGTAGAAATCCAAAGATTTTGTTGAAACAATTTGGACCTTGAACCGTCGCATGAATAATGCTCAATCGCAATGAAAATGCAGCATGCGCCGGTGTTTATTGCTCTGAGCTTCCTGGTGCGAGTTAATATCTTTCCGATGTATGAGCTGTGATCCGGAATCCACGTATGTTGATGTCGATACTCATACAATGATGTATGAGGGCCTTGAATCTTTCGTTATAAACACCAATATTTTGGTCTACCGTTGAAAATTTGTTACTGCTAGTGATTAATTGCAATCAGCATGGATGATCGAACATCGTTGAGAAGACAACGCAATTAACCTTTTTACACCGGAAATGTAATTAATTATCAAAATACCGTTTCCAATTAAAAACACCGTAGAGTGAAGAGGCTTTTAATCTCAAGTTTAATTTTTTTACTTCGTTGCATTCCGGTGAATATATTTATATTTCTTTTTCTTTTTTTTTTTCGTAGTAAAAATAAAAAAACAATTATTCATATTTTGATGGCCCTAACAAAAATGAAATGGCAAAATTTCGAAGAATCGGCGACAAGAGATTGTCCGCGGGTGAAAATGCGCCAGTGCGTATACTCGGAGGGCTAATGAACAGCAGGAGGTCGATGAAAATGACGCCAAATTCAGGATGAACTTGTAAACTTTGTATATGGCAGTCTCGAAACAGGTCCGGTCGATGAATAATCAACTGAATCGATTATATGATGGAGAACGGAAGGTTTGGCATGGATAAAAATAATAAAAGCTCACACCGTTCGGTCAACGATTATGAAGAATAAAATGATGATTGTGGAGAGAGAGAGAGAGAGAGAGAGAGAAAGAGAGAGATATATGCTCGTGGGTGGTTTGGCAGGCTCGCTCTAGGGGGATCAGTTGTTTCGAGGGCTTTGCGGTAGCGAAGGAAAGCTTCGACCTCGTTTCATTGTGGGTTCCCAACGCAATATTCGAGTCAAAGAGAATGAGAGAGGGGAAGCGGCTTTAGGCTCATCGAAGTGCAGCAGTAACACCTACACATATCGACTAAAGTTACGATCCATCTACCGGCACCAGGTTTTAACTGGGAACTCCATGCATGTACAGGGAATTATGTAGAGGCGACACGTTTGAAAAAGCAAAGGAGAGGGCTGCATTTTCGCTCAAGCTCTTCGGCATTCCTATATATCTAATGAAAAACTTTTTCTTCCGAGCTTTACCTTTGCATTATTCAATTCAAGCATTCCTTCTCCTCCTACTCGCTCACTCGGACAAGATTCATTCTATCCGATCATGTTTTTCTGCGATTTTTTGGTCGTTGATTTTTCTCGCAATTGCATCGTTAATCAAACCCAATGATAATCAATGACTTGAAAAATGCAGAAAAGGTCCTGGTGCTCGCGAAAAGTCACTCAAGTCGATAACGTTTCATTATATTTTCGTTTTATTTCTTTAATTTAATTCAACGATGACGCTCACGAACGAGGGAAAGTATTTTTTAAAAGTAATTGTTTGAATGGACAAATCAGGACGCCGAATACTTTTGGCCAAGACTTAACTTATTTTTCGAGTCAAAAGACACGACCTGCTGTGTGACCTTGCAGCGATCAAAAAGGATTTGCAGTGAAAACTATAAAAATTACAAGAGACTGAAGTTCGCAACGTTGGGCTCGAACGAATAATTGTTTTGTTGAATTTGGAAAAGCATGAAAATTTCGATTTTGTCTTTGGAGCCTAAAAAACGATGGTTTTATTATCCCGACGCGAATATTGAATGAAAATAATGTTGAGGGTTGTCGGAGAAAGAATTTCGTTGCATTCCAGCGAGGCAAGCATGAAGATCGTTATAAATCGTCGCATTTGAATGAAGCATATGAAGCGGCCTCGCTATCTACGGAATGTGAACGGATCGCAGACTCGACATTCATATATAAGTTATATACAAGGGCGAGGATATAATAGGGCTGACGCGATAGCGACCCTGCTCCGAGGGAGAGAGACGGCACGCTAAACCTGTTAATTAGATTGACTCCAATGGGTTTCGGTACTACTTGTCGGAAGGCCAAACGACGATCGGAACGGCGAGCAAAAGGGCTGAATAAGAGATACGACCGCGAGCGAGAGATTATTATAAATTTATCGATTCACCCCGATGCAGAGATATGACGACTGCATGCTAAAATATTAAAATAAAATTCAAGCGAAGAGTTTCCATAACCTGAAGTATCCAAATTCCCGATTAATTTTCAACGAACGGACGGGACAGCGTTTTTCCAAATTTTTCTCCACCTGCAACGCCATTTTGTGAGAAGAAGTCATTTTTTTCGGATTTATTTGTTCCACATTTTTTCTGTACCTTATAAAAGTACCGGACTTGAAAATAATCCATAGGGCCTTACACAGAAGGATTGAAAATGCATCGTCATAATTTTGTTACCTTGTTGTTTTTTTTTTTCAATATTGAAATTATTCATCACTCACCAAAGGGAGTGGAGTTGATTCAGCCCTAATGACAACGATCACGTCAGGATCTGGGGGTGCGAACGAGAAAGGTTAATGAATATGGTGCTTCTTCGTTTCGTATTAGACCGAATTGCATGGCCTCAAATGAAGAAAGAACGTTGCGCCGCGGCTATAGTTTTCATTTTATTTCGGAGCACGAATATTTTCGAGCGATGGACATTAAGGGTTAAAGAACTAGAAAATGATGCTGGTGCGGTGGTGGCTTCCGGTGGGACAGGAATAGATTCGATGCACCTGTAGCTCGTCGCGGGCGAGCGGATATATTCGACAAGTGTACACAACCGCCCATCAGGCTGAACCCTTTGACGGGCGGTATGATTTTCATCAACGGGCATATAAACACCCGTACATCGGTGTCCCTGTGTGCGCGTGTCGTACATTGATTTCCGTTGGTGGCCCGTTACATGCGGAGATGACTCGCGTGTATGGCGGAGGTGTGTTATGCAGAGCAGAGAGCGCTTTGTGGAGGCTAAGACTAGGGGATGTCAAGACTGTTGTCCCTCGCTTACTACGAGCCTCTGTCTTTGTAAATAGCTCCCTGTTGACGCGAGTTCCGAAAGTATTGACGTACGGGAGAGGCGAGCAAAGCGGGTCACTCAACCGAAGAGTGCAATTTTCATTTCAAGGAGATTTTAATCAAAGATATTTTAGATTTCGGCATAAAAACAAAGCAATTCTAGTTTTTTAATCAAACTATAACCAATCGCGATCGAAACGAATCAGAATTTTGTGTCGTCGTTGAAAATTTGTTGGTGTCCCTTCGGTTCTATCAAATTCAAGAGTTCACAATCCTCTGTTCCTTTTTTTCTCATCATTCGATGTGTGATCGAGCGATAAAGGTCAAGAAGCATCACCAGAATCTACTCACGGTCTTTTCTAGGGGCATGCATCGCCGCGGAGTTCAATGGGAATAAGCAGCAGAAAGTAAACGAGGCAAATCATATTAGCTTCTCGCAGTGTCCGCGGTGTCTCGAATATTGCTCAGCGCCACTTTTCCTTTTCCCGTTGTCCCGGAGTTCGTGAGTTTCTATGCTGAATTTTCGCATGTTTTGTGGCAAGAAAAACACGCGCATCCTCGCCCAGATCGCTCGCGAATTGGCTCCTCGGCCTTTCACTGTAACGGCATATCGAAGAACCTATTAGAATTTCTATGCCGACTCGAAGTAACCACGGACGCGTGACAAGAGCCCAAAGTTTGAATTCCGCCCAAGGTTCGTCAAGCCGTTGCATAAATTAGACGAGAAAAGGCGACTCTTCGATCGGGAGGACGAAAATTGGGAAATTTTGAAAAACTTTTATAGTTTTTTGAACAAGAAATTTTTTTCTATACTCATTGTCCATATCGAATTTTCTTCATCGAGCATAAAGCCAATCCTCGAGGGAAAATAATTGATTAGTGTGACACGAGCACATTGGGTACATCTAGATATAGAGGAATTGACGTTTTTTTTCTTTCAACGCATTTCGTCGTGACTTTTACGAACAGCATGTACTGCTGGATCTTCTCCATAGCTACATATATATATATATATATTGAAATATATGTGACATCGCAAGCTTCGAGACAGCGGGAAACTATAGCTGGGGAAATTGCTTCACCTTCATTTCCTTACTGTCATAATTCACTGCCAGGTGCGGAAGCTTTCCAAAGCTAAACGACTTTTTACGATCCAGCCGCGTTTATTCGCGCTATTTTTCAACTTCACTCCTGCCTTTAGCAACCGGATCTATCGGGCGATCCGAAACAAAAGCCAAATGGCTGCGGCTGGAGGTTTTCGCGCACGAGAGAATAAATATGCAGCAACAATTTCGCATTCGCATCGATTCCAGGCAAATGTGCCAAGGACGACGCTCGGACACGCACTATTTTTTTCAATTCTTCCTCCTCCCGCCCTCCTCAAAGACGAGCTCTCCGCTTTATTAGTTTTCAAGTTTCCTCCTGCTCGGGTTCGATCCCCACCCAAGAAAAAAATCTCGATCGATCTGAGGTAATAATTAAAAAATGAATTAATTGCCGGACGAGCGGAATGTCGTTGCGAAATCTCGGTAATCAAAATCACGATGAAAAGTCTCGCGAACAAATCGATATTTTTCTTTTGGCTTGTGAGTCAACTCGCGCACTCGTGGACATGAACATTAAGCGCGTTATTAATGGCTCATTGCTCATCACACTCGTTACTGGGCTCATCGTCATCGATGACGTTGACTCGCGTCATCTCGCGAGTGCCAAACGCCATGACGCGATACGAGCGCGCGCGATGACAGAAAACTGTCTGACAGTAAAAAATAGATTCTCTTGGCCCGATTGATACTTATTTATCGGCTAATCTCTCTATACACACTGCGATAAATGTTTCGCGAAACGTATATTGAACTCGGAGATCTCGCCGTCTCTCGAGTTAAAAATAAATCATTGTTTTCAGCAGCGGTGGGATCAAAATTCCGTCGAATCGTTTTTACATTATAAAAGGTTGCTACACGATAACACGATCGTACACATTGGGTCAATTTGACCCAAGGAGTTATGCAAATCTTTGTACATTCCGGTAGGTATGCGTTTTTTTTTGTTCTTTTTTTTTTTATGGACGTTTTTTACAGTAAAAAATGCATACCTTTTGTGCTAAGTTTATTTTTTGATGAACCAAAAATTAAATGGCAAAACATTGAGTGCCATGAAATGCTAAATAATCCCTGTGTACCCAGTTTGAACTCGAAGGGTTAAAATCTCTTAAAAAAGATGAGATGATTATTGAAGACCGTAAAAAAAATGATTTTCTAATGAAGTAAAATAATTTGTGGCCTCCATGGCGATGAGCTACGAATTTGTGTAATTTGCAACAAATTTTTTGGAAATTTAAGGTCACGGCCGCAGTCGGCATTGACGATTATAGACAGAAGAGGAAGAATTAACGACGCGTTGGTCAATTAAAGAGCAGCCGCTACAAATAATCAAAGGAATCGTATTAATTGCTTACAATTGCGGGAAACTGGAAAAGGAAGCTTGCGGATTTGTGACGAGCGAATGCGTCGCGGTTGCATTATTTTGCACGATGATTTAATGGCTAATGATTAATCGGGTTCTGACAAATTTTTGAACAAATATTTGACTCCATATGCGTCAAGCACGATTTAATTTTTTTACAATAATCTTTCAGCGATCGATTGGAGAATTTAGGAAAGAAAAGATAAATAAAACGCCGCGAATTACGATTGTGGGAATTCCGTAAGCATGGCGTGTGGATTTATGAGCAAGGGGAGTGTAAACATTTTTGATATTTGCAACGCGTTGAAACGCGGAAAAATTATTTTTTAAGCAAATAATTGTCTCGAGTCGCGAGATGTTGAATTATTTTGTTTTCACTTATCAAATTTTAATTGGCATTAATAATTATAAAGTAAAGATGGATTTAAAAAACTCGACGGTTTTTCGTTTATTCGAGAGGAAAGAAGGTGGCGGGTGCAGCGGTTGTTTAAAGTTTTGTTGGTGGTGCCCGCGAGCGTTGAAATTGCGATTGACATATTTGCACGATGCGATGAGCCATCGGAGTGTATCTCACGAGTCGTCCGGCAATAGACTCCGTCGAGTCTAGGAGTCCATGCACACTCGCATATTTTCATTGCCAAGCGTACAATCGATGACGTTATTGCGCAGATGAACTAAGGCCGTCACGCCTCGCGCTCAATCTGCGGAGATCTATGTCGATTTATTATTCGTATAAACATAATATCGCTCCTCTCTTCTTAATAAATTCGCAACCTTTCGCAACCTTTCGCGACAATCTCGCTTGACATCGTGCCCCCTCCTCTCTTCTGGTTGTTGGCTCTCGCGCGAGAGGTCGAGCGCTCTTTAGCACTGAAAATCGCGTTCCTCGGCCGGGCGGGCGCGATTAAATAATTTATCGAGTGAATATTTAACCAAATGTTCCAACTTTTTTTTTTCTCTTTTCAAGTTTAACAAGAATGACAATTAGTTGAGAAAACATCGAGTGTGAAAATCGATGGTCGAGCTCGCGCAACGCTCGGGTGCGTCTTAAAGTATTCTTTTTAATAAATTATTGGTTTAATTAGAAAATCTAGGGCGTCCAATACTTTTGGCCAAGACTTTGTATATATTTTTAGAGTCACATTGAATTTGTATGGAAGACCATAAAAAATCCAAGACCCCAAAGTTCGCAACGGTCCAACGAAAAATAAGTTTTTTTCATGAATTATTTGTTGAATTTAAAAAAGCATGATAACTTTCGTACAGATTTTATCTTTGGAGACTGAAAGGGATGATTCTACTGTACTGACTAAATATTGAATAGAAATGTTGAGATTTGTCCGAGGAGAAACGGGATTTCGTTGCATTGCAACGACACAAACTTGAACATCGTCAAAATCCAAAATATACTAAAAAAAATTGGCTGAGAAGTTGAATAAGAAAATGAATATTTCGCGTCGAGACTCGAAACAGGGAGAATATCCAGATCGCACAATCATGTACAAACAAAGATGGCTCGCAGACATAATTCCGAAGACTTTTATTCGGGGTCGAGTTGTTTGAGCCATATTTTGATGTTTACGACGTCTGCATATTGTCAAATAGCATAGTATCAAAATATATGTCAACATTTATGTAAAGACTGAGTTGTTATGAATGAAATACAGGGGAAGGAGAAGATACGTCGATCTGTGGAAAACGCGAATGCGCTCGTATCATCAGGGGTTTCGAATGGTCGAGAGTTCGCGATGGGACTTTTAGGTGGATATGCTGCGGGTGCTTGAAAAAAATCAAATATAAGCTCGAAGGACTCGCGAAGGGGAAGAAACTTGACCGTAGCACGGTATTGATTACGAGAAGAACTCGCTGAATTGGTTCTCGAATGGAGTCTCGGTCGAAGAAATAAAACGCGCGGCGAGTACGAAGGGAAGAAATGAGAAAAAAGACGGATGCGGCGGCGGGATGATGAGGAAAAATGTGAAATGTTTGGTTCGTCATTCGATTGGATAAGAAAAGTTTGACAGAGACACACAAACGCATATTCCAGTAGTAGAGATGAATGTGTCAGTTGGCCAGGGTGAATCTTATTGATTCCGCGAGTTGGCGCCACCGTCCTCGAGGTCGGGATTGTTCCGCGAGGCGCACCTCATGCGCACACCCTCTCGATCCATCTCTCTCGCTCTTGCTCCCTCCCCGGCTCCTCTAAGCTGGGAAAACTCTTGTGATAATTCTCGCGGGGGAAGGTTTATTATGGCGGAGCATGCGGGCGGCGAAGGGTCGTAGGCTGG
Source organism: Campopleginae sp. 14b (assembly GCA_030522525.1). Classification (NCBI taxonomy): domain Eukaryota; kingdom Metazoa; phylum Arthropoda; class Insecta; order Hymenoptera; family Ichneumonidae; species Campopleginae sp. 14b. Next base: position 40,773 of record JAPYYS010000745.1, on the reverse strand, counting down.
GATAAAAAAAGATGGTGGTGGTTGTGGCGCGCGGGCGAGGGTAAAGGGTATAGAGGAGAGCGCGAGAGCGACCTCCGGGGCGCGCTTTGAACCCCGCGCGACCGCCGCGATTGCCTCGCGGGCGCGACATGCAACTGGCGTCACCATTGTGTCCCGTCGAGCGATAAAACGCGAGGAGGAGGAAAAGCAGTAGCGGGAGAAAGAGAGAAAGAGAGAGAGAGAGAGAGAGAGAGAGAGGGCGTGAAGAGGCGACTTGGACGTCGCCAGGCCGCATCATAACGACCTACTGCTCCTTATCGTTGAGACTGGCTCTCTCGCACACGAGAAACGCTCGCCGCGACTTGAGAGCTGGGACAGGAAGATTGAGAGAGCGGGAGGAGCGTCGGACATAGAAAAGAGGGAAGAGGGGTGACCTAGAATGTGGTGTAACCCGCCGCGACTTGCGGTGACCGGGATCACCTCGAGACCTAATATAAGCCACGAGCCTCTGAGCTTTTCCTTCATATTATACCCCAGAGCTTCTCCCTCGTTTGTTCCGCCGCTTGCTTAAACCACGTGTGCATTCGGCGTCGTTGAATCAAGAGGATTCAACAAGACAAGGATTTCCCCACCGGACCTTTTTCCAAGAATTTTCCAAAACAAAAATCAACTGCTCGGGAGCGCGGACTCGAGTCGGCTGCTTGAGCTGTGCATGCCCAATTTTCACTCGCAAAAGATCGCAGCTTGTCCGCAAAAGATACATCCACCGTTAAGGGGGTAAACGGACTAATTGATAACGTTACGAGAGGAAGAAATACGCGAAATCTTGGTCGTTATAGCTCCCGACGTGTTGCCGGGGCTCCTTAACCTCGCCAGCCGTTCCTTCGCCAGAAGAATATTTTCAAATTATTTTCGTTGGTGATCATTTATTAAGATCTTTAAGATCTTTATTAAGATCATTTATTTGGGGCAATTAATTTTCAATTCGCCTTTCTGTACCGCGTGGAGTAGATTTTTTTTTCTGCGCGCATACCATGGATGCAAGAATTTCGATGAAGAATATTCGGGTGAGAAGAGAAGGAGCAATGACGTCAAGGGATGTCCGCCACTCGGGCGCACGCCCCATGGCGTCGGGTATGACGTCATCAAAACACCTCTGTATTTCTCCCCCCCCCCGCCCCTCTCTCTCTTTCTCTCTCGTCGCTCTCGCTATCTATATTTTTATCTACGCCGTCCCTTCCGTGTTACGAAAGCCAGGCGGCCTCGGAATCGAGCGACGGGGATGCCACTCCCGTAACCATTCTTCCATCCCCGTCGCGGTGGACGTTTTTTGTTTTCTGCTTTTTATTTGTTCTTGGAAAATAATGTTGTAGTTTCCGTGAAGCCTCGTCACTGTTATTTTACGTGCAACAAATGCTCGCTTGGTTTTTTTCTTACATGCGAGGAAATATTTCGGGAAGCTCTTGCGGATTCCGAGGATTTCTACGAATATATAACCTTTTTTTTAGCGCCTCGAAGAATATTTTTTGCAAATTTCTGAATGCGGAAAAATATCATTTGTTGTGTGAAAAATTGAGTGAGGAATGTTTGTTTTGTTCAGTCGCCTTGTTTATTCGATGCAGCGATAAGTAAATTGGCAATCTGCGTAATCGTTTGCCTGCTCCTGAAACGTAAAACGATACGCTTCAATCTTCTCTCGGTTTTTCCCCCTCAATCTGCTGCCCCTCATCCCTGCGGCCACTACTCGTTCGAGGCTTTTGAAATCTCGTATTATTTGCAAAGTTTTATTCTCTTTGCGAGCTATCAACTCTTTTTCTTTTAATCTCGGATTTCTAGGAGAGATAAATAGTGGTGGGTGTCGCGTCATGCTCGTCCTCGGAATCGCCGAGAATCGGGCGCCGTCTAGTCTTTCTTGCCCTCACTTTTACTCCCCGAAAGCACCCTTCTCGCTTCTCCACCGATTTCTCTCCCTCTTTAGTTTTTCGTTGCCGCTGCTACTGCGTGTGTATATCAAATGGCACGAGTTTGCCTAAATAAAGGGAGCGAGAATGCGCGAGAGGGAAAAGCCAAATGCTATTTATTTAGCTAATGCTTCTTTGCCGATGTGTATTTATCATTTTTTTTTCTCGATTTCATCAAACACTTGAGAGCTGCCTCGATGATTTGCCATCCGAAGCGAGAAATCCCATTTTCCTTGGTGGCGAAAATGAATTTCGCAACAAAGAAGGAAACAAATTTTTGCGGCCTTGGTCAATTTTTTCGCATACATTTTCTTATTATTATTATTTTTTTGTTCTATGTATTTTCGCGATTTTCTTACAGACCCTAAACGCTCTGAGATTTGACAAATGAGACATTTTTTCGAGGGGTAAAACTTGAACGATAAAATTTGCTCCGGAAGGAAACACGCTCGCGGGGGAAAAGCAAAGAACGAGAAAGGGTAAAGGAAAGGATGAGGGAGGAAGAGAGGGAGACACGCACGCGAGCGACTTCACGTGCCTTGGGCACGGGCCCGGTAAACCCGGAAGTATTCGGGAGTTTTTCCCTGCTTTTCTATTCATCTCTGCATTACCGAGCAGAGGCACCCTCTCGACAAGTTTTGGAGGGTCCCCCATGCTCGTTGGCGGCAGCTCCCACGGACAAACATTTTTTCTTCCGATCTTGTTTTCACTTTTTTAGTCGGCCGAGTTGATTTTTTTCCATGTGCCGTATTTTCTTCATCTTGACTCTTTTTCTTTCCCCTCGGCTCGGCCTTTGAGAGACGATGGTCAGACACGAGTCTGTACATCCACCACAAAACCCACCGAGTGCATAAAGCCTGAGAAAAATGAGGAGACATCGAGCCAGCGAGGAAAATAAGGGCAAAGAGTAATATAAACGTCGAGGGGTGGGGGTCCTGACAAAAGCCGATTTTTTATCTACCCTCGGACTATAATTTCTAACATTAATTTCGATCTTTTGCACCGCCACTCGGTCAGGCCAATGTGGCTCTTGAGTCGCGATGCTGATCGATTCCACAAGTTCCGATGACGATGCGACCGATCAACATGATACATAAACGTCTATAAATCGATTTTCCATGACAAATTCCTAATATGACGAGACTAACTTGTACTTTTTTTTTTTTTTTTTATAAAAAATAAAAATTAACTCGATCTCGAAGGTTGCATCGTTGAGAAGTAACGAAATTCTGTTTTTTGTTTTGTTTTTCTTTTCCGAGCAGATAGTCACGATTCTTTTTCAATATTTGGTCGGGACGATAAAACGAACTTGTTTTAGAATCCCAAGAGAAAATCGGTACAAAAATGGTCATAGTTTTTTTAATAAATTGAACAAACAATGAATAATGGGAAAATGTATTTTCCGTTGGAGCCCAACGTTGCGAACTTCGGTCTCATAAAATAACTTGAAAGTCGTATTTTTTTTATCGTCTGCCTCTGCGATTCGGTGGGCCTGACAAAGTAAGGGATTCCCCTGATCGTTCATAAGTTAGGATGGGAATAGATGGGAAAGGTTGCCTCCTTATTCTTTGATTTGCATAGATGTGTTGTTATAGAGACATTGTACGCGCATGTATTTTTATACAAAGGGTGTAGTCGTCTGGTTTGCTCTCCTTCCAAGCTCCACCCCGTCGTCGTTTGCTGCCCGTTCACTATTTTTCCTTCTTTCTCGCTCGCTCCCTTTTGCAGAATTCTTTCCTTTACATATAGACATATATATAGGTCAGGGGCGCGGTTCGCTCTCAACCCTCTATAAGTCCGTTTCTCAAGAAATTTCAAACGTGTACTTCGACGCATACGTACGAATAAAATGTATGTAAAAATCTATTTGATGATATTTTTATTGCAGCCGTTTGGGGGAGGAGATCAAATCGTCGAGCCGAGGGCCGGTATCGTCATCAGGTTTTCCGTTGCTGCTGTCAGTATTTCTACGGTCTACTAAGCCACCGTGTATACATGTGACATTCGGCCGTGAGGGCTGAGCGGAATTCAGGAAAGCCCGAACGATACCGACGGCTATAACGCGTTATCGAGGATCCCACCGCCGTCAGAATTTCGTCCCGAAACTCGTCTAATATTTGTCAGCATATATTGAAAACGGCGGACGTAAAAAACACAGCGAAAGGTCGATATTTTTTGAGCCCGCCGGAACATCCGGCCCGCATCTATTTTGCATGAAGCTCAAGTTCGCGCAACCCTTCGAATCGAACGAAATTCTTTTTGTTTTTTTTTTATTGATGCAAATCATGCAAATTTTTCCATTGCTTTATTTTCGCTGTTCCATTTTGCATTTGAATGATAAGCTTCGACACGGATAAAAATAGAATTTCGTTGCATTCCAAAGATGCAAAATTCAACGTTATTTTGACGCCATTTCACCCTCAAATATATGATCGACTACGTTTTTTCGTAGGCAAATCCCGAGGTTCTTATCGAATATTTGGTCATGACAGCGAAACGATACTTCTTGAGGCGCCAAAGACAATATCGTTGCAAAGATTCTTACGATTTTTGAAATTGAAGAAATAATTGATAGAAAAACGTATTTTTCGTTGGACCCCAACGTCCCGAATTTCCATCTCTTGTATTCTTCATGAATTTTTAATGAAAATCCTATGTATTTGCTCCGAGGTCCCACGAGTCATGACTTCTGACTCGAAAAATGTACAAAGTCTTGGCCGAAAATAATGGAAACTCGAAAATGATCGATTTTTTCGATCAAACGGATAATTATGTAAAAAAAAAAAATACTTTCCGAAACACACAGAGTTAATAAAAAAATTTCGTTTTAATGGATCGTTGCCCAATGCGAATCATCAGCGAGGAATCTCTCCCCTATAAATAGTTTCGGCAACTCGATATTTGTTTGAGCATTTTTTTAAGTCACAGACAAAGTTGAACGGGACAAGCGGATCATAGACGGATCAGATGAGACGGAGTATAGCGAACGAACGATAGAGACGTCGCGCTCGCATAGTTTGCTACAACTAATTCGATCTAAAACCGGTAGCGGCGCGTCGGTTCGCATTGTCTCTGAGTACACAGAGCGAAGCATGCAGCATTCAACCAAGGCCCACGTCTAGTCGAACGAGCATTACGCATGACGCGTTCAATTCCTCTGACGAACAAACACGCACCCACTGGTGGCCACACACAGATCCATCGGTACGAGGACACATGCCGCAAACTACTCGCGCCTAATTCAATCTAAAGTGCCGAGGAAAGATGTAAAGCGCGCGGGGATATACGCGTTTCAATATTGTCCAGCAGCGACACGCGTAAGTCAATGTTATTTTGCAAGCATCGGGGCTTTTTTTTTTAATTCTCGAAATCGTATCATTAAAGAAAAATAATTTAATAAAATTCTCATTTCTACGACGCTGGAGTTTCCGGCACCGATGAAATGCAACGAAATTTTTTACAGAGAGAATCGGTACGAGGACCGTCATGGTTTTTGGAAATAAACGAACAATTAATTATAGACAAATGTATTTTTAGGTGCGCCCCAATGTTGCGGACTCGAGTGTCATTTATACGAATAGAATAACAATTGAAATGATGTTTTTCGTTGCAGAAAAATAGCCCAGGGCTCCGGAATATGAATTCAAAAATATAGTCGTTTGGCAAAAAGATTCGGAGTGGCGGTTCGAGTGATTTTAGATATTGAAAATGAGTGAGGAAAAGCGTTGGATGGCCATGGTTTATTGTGCAGTCGAGACAACTCGAGAGAAGCTCCTTGAAGCCGCACCTCTTAAACAATTCAAGTTTATCGCGGCATTTCCTCTGAGCATTAATTTTCCAACAATAAAACTTGCTGTTTCATAAATGTTGGTATTACTAATAATAGTGAATGAGCCAAGATTATGCAAGACTAATAAATATTTCAGTGGCACGGGAGCTTTTAACCGCGGTTAATAAAGAATCAACGGTCGAAGCGATAGAACCAGCTACTTTCGAGCATCTACCGGAATTCCGTTCGACTGGCCAAACTCCGATAGCAGCAGCAGCAGCAGCAACGAATCAAACCTCGTACTCGACACGATATATTATAAATAAAACGATGTGGTCTTCTGGGAGGCTGTCTCCAAAATTATTGTCCAAAAAAAATTTATTTTTTCCAAGCTTCCAAATGTTCATATCCTCATCATAATTATCGTTATAAATTAATTAACCTCTACAAGTGAGACTGAAGTCGCAACGCTGAGCTCCAACGAAAAATCTGCTTTTTTTTTCTGTTAATTTTTTGTTCAATTTGAAAAACCAAATTTTGTCCGCGAAAACGCCGAATTTGCATTGCATTTTAACGATCCAAACTTCAACATCATTCATTTTATTATGTTTCCGAATGCGAGTGAGAAACTGAATGTTCTCCCCAAAAGCAAAAAACATGTAGATTGGGACGATGCGAACTTCAACACCTCGATGAAGTTGGTGTGTTCCAAAATTAGAGAGTCGAGATCCGAAGCACCTGAACAGATTTGGGGTTATTATTAAAATAGGTTCAATCTTCGAGTCTGACAACATGAGTTTTGTGCTTAAAGAATAAGCGAGCCTAGATAACGTTCGGAGAGATAGGAGACATTGACTGACCGCTTATGTTGGAATTATTTGTTACTCGAGTATCAAGAAAATTCTATCGACGAGAGTGAAGTTTTTAATTTGGAGCAGACCCGAGATCCTGCACCGAATAATCATTGAATTCGAAAAATCATAACAATTTTCGTATCGATTTTGTCTCTAGGGCCTAAAAAGAAGTGATTTTATTGTCCTGACTAAATATTGAGATTTACCTGAGGCAAGAGAGCATTTTAATGAAACGTAGACATTGAAGCTCCCAACGTTGTTGGGCCCTAACGAAAAATACTTTTTTCTATCATAATTGTTGGTTGAATTTTGAAAATCGTGACGATTTTCCTACCGATTTTGCCTTTGGAGCCTGAAAAAAATTTCTTCGTAGTGTGCTGACGAAATATTCGATACGAGCCGCTTGAGATCCGTCCGAGGAAAATTTCATTTGGTTCCATTCCAACGATGTAATTTTGATTATCGCTGATAATAGTCGGGATGATAATGACGATTGTAATAACAACAACAATACAGGGACGAGGCTAATACGACCGGGCAAGAGAGAAGTGATTCGAGGCAAAAACCCGGTATGATTTTAGCCTAGTGTGTCCCACATGAGCCTCGATGCCAAGAATATCCGCACCAGATCTCTCTCCCCGCGGCGTGTTTTCAGGGCGGAGGGAGAAAAAGCTCGTGCCCGCGCGAGAGCGAAGCGCGCACCGCGAAACGCGGAGGAACGCGATCGTAAGTCCGGAGGTCTCTCTTATAAACGAAAACGAGCGGCGATACTTGGCGACTTGGATTTCTCGCTTTGCGGAATAGCCAGAGCCGCTGAGGCCACACTTTTTTTTTCAAAACTCATCTCATTTTCTGACCAAATCGACGGGCTGCAACGCTCGAGCGATATCAACGACCCAACGCATTAAACGGCATCAGAATTCTCTCGGGCCTTGGTCCATGAATCCAAGATTATTTATAGATCGAAGAAAAATTCCATGAGCGTCGATAAGACGAATGGCGTATTTTTTCCGTCGCCGGAAAAACGAAATTTATCTCCGAGTAGTCACGAAAATCCTACGACGATTGAGAATAAACGATAAAAGTGACTCGTTTTGTTTGGATTATCGTTGCAAAGGATAAACGTGCTCGAGGATTTAGTGACGATCTTTAATTTTTTATTTCGCCTGTGCCTAAAAATATCTTAAGAAAAAAATGGTGGCGCGGGCCACCATATTTAATGCACTGCGAATTGGCTGCTGAGCAACACGATTCAGGAATCTAGACTATGCGCGATTTAGACCTACTCCGCCCCACCCCTTTTTCGCGCGCTCGGCCTCCCTCTTTAGCTTCCCCCCTCGTGTCGAGGTCATTCACTGATCGAGGAGTTTCGTGGGTAGTTTTTTTACTCTCGCGGCTTCTCTCTTCTCTTCGCTCTTAAACAAAAAAAAAAAAGAAAACAAAAAAAAACACGGGGGGAGTAACTCCTCATGAAAAATCTAATTACTCGAAGACAGCCAAGTAAACTCATTAGCTACGTGATCAATGAAATAATAATGCGAACGCGATGCGCGATTTATCGAGTCTTCGTAATAGACGTTAAAGAAAAACGTCGCCTGGAAAAAAATTCAATTTTCTCGTAGTTTTCCAAACTAATGAAAGAAAAAAAAGAAAAATGAAATAAAAAATGTATGGAATGGTTATATATATATCAATTATCGAGATTCTCATCATCGACCTTGCCACATCGGAGAGTGTATATAACAACGGGAGCTAGTCTACACATTTAAACCGGTATTACTGTTTAATAATTCGTGGTAGAAATCGATCTGGTGAACGGTCACGTTGAACTATTCTCGTAACGATGGGTATTTCTGCCTTCGTGTTTCTACCTCTCGGTCTCTCTCTTTCTCCCTCTCGTCTCGTCTTTATCGCGTGGACGTACAAAGACACACGTTTAAAGCCCCGCGGGTGTCTTTTTTCCTCGGACAACTGAATGCTGAATAGTTTTCCACAGGTTTGTGGAATTGCTAGTCCGGTTGAGCTGCATCAGCAGCACCAGCAGCAGCAGGTATCGGTGCATCGATATACCGATGAAATAGTCATTCGCGACGTCAGCACCTTCGATGATTAGTTTATTATTTATTTAACACCTTTTTTTCCATTCAATACCTTTTTTTTCTCGTTTATGGAACGCCCACAATTTTTACCTGACCGGTCAATGAGGCACACGACTTGGGTGTTCATGACAAAATGCTTTTTTTCTCTGTGTCGAAGCGGTAAAACTCGATGACGTACCAAAGTTTATCGCGTACATCGTAATCAGTCCCATCAGTATTTTTGAATTTCGAAACACTTGTTGGCCAAGAAGCATATTTTAATAATGAAAAATGAAGAAAAAAAAAGTAGAAAAAAATTATTTATGTTGTTGAAGTTTGCATCGTTGGAATGCAACGAAATTCGTTTTTTTTCTCTGCCAAACACCATTATTTATATTCAGAATTAAATTGCGATTATAAAACAATCGGTTTTTGGCCTCCAAAAAAATATATCGGCTCGAAAAATTTGGATGATGTTTAAAATTGAAAAAATGATCAATGAAAATCAATATTTATCGTTGCATTGCAACGTTGCAAACTTCAGCGTCATAATTATTTAGACAATTGAATGAAAATAAATTGATGGATGTTTCGTTAAATTTGCAATTGATTTGAACGAGTGGCTTGGTACGCGTGGCCAGCTTGTTACGTACGTAATATCGTGAGTATAACATGAGCCCCCAGTGCCCAGATGAACTCGCGCTATAAATGAATCTCTCTGAGATAGAAATGGGCCTATGTATAGAGAGAAGAGCGCCTTTCCGGACCGATGCACCGTCAGGGGCTTTCATAAAACTCTAGCATCGGGAGCCCGCGCACACATCGTCGACACAGATGCGAGCTTGACAAGTGGTAAAAGTACACAATTGCGCTTTGTATTTGAATATTAAAGGTACGTCGACGGTATGTGTGGATGAATGCATTTGCCGCGCGCGCGCGGCCGCTTGTATTCGTGTATCGTGTGCGAGAATGTGCCTTTCCTGTTCAAACTTTCTATACAATTAACTTTGTCAACGCGCGGCACACCGAACAATCGTCCATGTATCGAATAATGGACTCTCGAAACATTTGTATACGTATTCCCCATTTATAAATGATAATGCACTCGTCACGTGTGTGAGTCTCTCGTGTGTGCGTCAACACGCGGCCATATTGGGCTATATCCAGCGAGAGCTATCTATCCACCTAAATATCTTCTAAATAAATTCAATCTCTATGGAAAAAAATGATAACCCATTTAAATTTGCAACCATAAGGTATAACGAAAAAAAAACGCTCGGGAGCTAGAATAAATAGCAAAGACTTGACATAGTTTTGGAGTCAAAATACCACGAGCAGGTATGTCGGAGCGAGCACATATAGGAGACCCATGACGATTTTTGTACTGAGAGCCTGAAGTTTGCACGGACGCAATGCCACGAAATGAATTTGAAAAAAAAACATGATTCGTCACGTTTGTTTCGAGTTTTTTTTTCTTAATTTGCCTCTTGCCTTCTTTGGACCTCACGAATGGATTCGTAAGATAAAAAAGTAACGAATCATTTTTTTTTTTTATTTCCCATTTCGTGGCATTGCGTCGATGCAAAATTTAGGCTCATTTCGTACTGATTTTGTCGGTCGAGCCTAAAAAAATATCGTTTTATTTTCCTGATTAAATATTCAATCGGAATTTCGTTGCAGCGAGAATCGTCAAATTGTTCTACACATTCGTTGCTCCCCCGCAGGGTATAAATGAATGAATTTTCTCGAGGCAAAGGAGAATGAAGGAGAATCGATCGATAGAGAGTGAGAAAATTTAAGTTTGCCGAGAGACTGAGATATATCGGTAGGAGGAGGCAGAAGCCTCCGAATCTGAATTACCTCGCCTTGACACACCTTGAAACTCGCCTATACGCGATAATCCGCATGCCCTCGTTAACATTATTTCTATTTCGCGTTGGACCGCTAAACCCAAGGCATTGATCAAAAGTCGTTCATCGTTCGAATGATTTTTCAGGAATGCGATTATCGATCGCAAGAAAATTGCGAGAGTTAAAAAGGGCGAGAGTCGAGAAAGAGTTTGCCAAAAGATGGTCGTCGTTGCGGGCGTATAAAAGCGACAAAGTCCAGCATCGAAATGCTGGATTTCAATTTTCTTAGGCATCGTAATTGCTACAACGACGATGACGTCGTCTCGCACAGTTGGAACGAAGTCCGAAGCGTTTTGACTCGGAAAACTTGACTAATGAGGCGCAGGAAAAATATATATCTTGTTTTTTCCAGATCGAATGGGAAGAAAATTCCAATTAATTATTGAGGAACGTTAATTGATTGAGGTGCACTTATCGAGCGTCGAAAGAAAGTTGCTTCGTGCAGCTCAGGCGACAGCAGAGTGTAAACAATGTGAAAATAATTCGAGGCAACGATGAGGTCTCACACGGGATTGGCCTGGAATTTTTTCGCAAAATATTGCGAGCGAAAATTCGTGTTATTTGGAGGAAAAAAAAATTAAAAAAAGGTTCTTGGGCGAAAAAGTAAAAAAAACGTATGTATGAATATAGATGACGTATAGGTGGGTATTATTTGGCCGTGTGTATGGAAATATATAGGTAGAAAAGAAGACGATGTGTGTGGTCGTGGTGCGTATTGATCGGGATAAGCACGAAGGAAAACGGGGACCTACTAACGGGATACCGGCTCTGCTCGTGCGCGCTCTCTCTTGCTCGCGCTGCTGCTCGATACCGCCATATATACGTTTAACATTGTAGCACGCTCGTTCTCCTTCGGTCTCTTTCTCTCTCGGGCTCCCAGAGTGGAAGTACAATTCCGCCGATATCTCAGGATAGCACGAGTGGGGGAAATCGGCGCGCATGCGGCGAAAGCGCAAGGAGAAAAAACGTTGAAGAAAAATGAGAAAAAAAAAAAGAAAAAAAATCCACGTCTTTGGTATGGAGCGAAAAACATGGTAGTCAAACGTTGACATTGTTTCCCTTACATTGGCGGTTCCCTTGTCAAATGTTATCGGTCGTGCCACATTGGGAGGGAGAGAGAGAGAGAGAATATCAATACTTAACACGTTGGGAAATGAATAATGTTCACTCACCGAACTGCCTTGGGCACCTTTCCTGTTCTTCCTCCGGGCCAAATTTCAAACGAAAATGAAAAAAAAACAAAACACGTTCGTCGAAACTTTGGTGTCCGCACGTTTAGCTCGATTGACCGCGATTCAATAAACGCCGGAGGAGAAATCGAGGGTTAATCAATGAGAGAGAGAGAGAGAGAGAGAGAGAGAGAGAGAGAGAGAGAGAGAGAGAGAGAGAGAGAGAAAGAGAGAGAGAGAGAGAAAGAGAGAGATAAAAAGGAAGAAAAAACACACGACAACAACAAACGGGTAAACTAAACGAAATGACGTTTTTCGCCAACAACGAGAATTCACGCGAATAACGTCAACTTATTACTCCAACAAATTCTCCCGTAAATTTCCCTTCCGCCCCACTCTCCAGACGCAGTGCCCTCTGGTTACTGGTAATCCTCGATAATCTGGATTCGTATTTCTCAACGATTGTCTCTTCGTCGATTCGTTTATTTTCTCTTCGTTTTTTAAGCTTTGCTGTATGGTCGCGCGGGACTTTCGTGTTGTGTGTGTGTGTGTGTGTGTCCGTATGTGTGTGTGTATGTGTCGGAGTGTGTGAATGAATGTGTGCTTTTTTTTCTTTTTATTATATCCACCACCACGTTCGATCGGCTGGTCCGCACTGCGAGCTCGTTTTATCTATACATGTAGATACATATATACATATATACTACTGTATATTATTCGTCTGCTACGAACGGGAACGTTAGCACTTTCTTAACGGAAAAAGGATGAAGAAAAAAAAACGCGTGGCGAAAGCCGAAAAGGTTTCGTCGCGGAAGTTCGTAACGAGGTAAAAAAAATGAGTAAAAATAAAGAAGAGAAAGGAGCGAGGCGATAAAACAAAATGAGCGTAGATTGTTGTTAGATGTGGTTATTTGTTTGTTTTATCAAGCGCTGATATCCCAGGACACTAAATAATTTTTGTTCACTTTGTCAATTCACCCGGCAGACACAAATGGCGCACACATCGGAGGAGAAGGGCAACCGGCCGCTTTTCTCTTCATCTATCTATCTATATATCGGCGGTGTACGTTTTTCGCTCTGTTACACTCGCTTCAACACTGTCACGATCTCTAGCTCGCTCTCGGTCTGACCTCTCACTCTTTCTTATCTATCTCGTTCGGTCGGTCTTTCGAACGAAAAAAAAAAACAACGGCGCGAACAAACGGGGGACGGCGTAGCCCAAAAGTGTTAAAAATCTCGATCACCGCCACGAGCCCGGACCGCGCTCTCCCTCTAGCCTCTTGCACACTCTCCTCATCGAGAATAGGTAGCCAGATACCCCGCGCCGGAGAGTGAAGAGTGCCCGCTCTGCCCGCTGCTAGTGCTTCGTGCCCGCCCGGACAAACGAAACCAGACACGAGAGTGGGGGCAAAACGGCGTGATCGTGATCGCTCGTTGCTTTTCCCTCTACGGCGGCCTCTCGCTCTCGCTCGAGACCCTCGTTCTCCCCCCCCCCCGCGCTTTCCTCGCTCGGCTTCTTCCGAACGACCCCCCTCTCCCGCTCCTTTTTCTCCCACTTTTCATTCAAGATGGCGCGGCATTCGGCCGCTCGTGCATGCTCCTCGTTTCCTCGTAGCTCCCATCGCCGGCCGTGCCCATGCACCACCTTCGATCCTTTTCTCGCTGATTTTTTTCAAATCCAACATAAATATAAATTACCGGCGGAGGCTCCGTATCCTCCGGCCGTTTTGCCTCTTCATCGACTTGATCGGTCCATCAAAAAAAGGCTGAAATGATGATAAAAAGCCACCGCGGCTGCCTTTTACTTTTTCGCATAATGTTATTATGTTATGTGTACGACGACGTTTTATTACAATCGCATTTTCAATCTCAGCACCGGCAGCAGTTACGATGATCCGAGTTTTTTTTTCAAAATATATTCGACGCAACATTTAGTCGATAGAGTTGCCCGCAGTCAATTTGCTCGCCGGCCGAACTTAAAAATAGCCAACTCGCCTTTCGTAATGGAAAAAGCAGAGCCGCGACTTATTGCTGCTCCGCCGATCATCATATCATCGTCTTTCCCCGCGTGGCGCAACTTTTCAAACGACTATAGTCTTTTCCCCGTATAAAAGTTGATAAAGAAAGGATCGAATGAAAAAATATATTTACAGCTCTCAACATTGTTGTTATTTATAAAATACCGCAACTTTCTTTATTTCCATATCTCTCTACACCCTCGAGGCAATTTTTCATCATGAGTAAATATACATCGGTTCGCTAGTGTCGATAGTGTGTTTTTGTGACGAATAACCAAGTTGGATTAAATAGTAAATCAACGACTGAAAATCATTCGTACGAGCGGTTGCTTGTTTAATTATAATTTTCCCTGAAAAATTGGAAGAAAATAAAGAATTTGAAGAAAGTTTTTTTTTTCCTCTTTCGAGTGTGTAGGCTCATCTTCGAATATTTATGCGTAATAGGGGACTTGCTAAATGCCGTGTGACAGAGGTAGCAAAGCAACGAGTTCGGCATTCGTTAAATCACGCTCATCAAGATGAACGATGATCCATCCTTTTTTAACAATAATTCGAGTCTGTAGGGGGACCGCCTTCGCTCGCGAGAAGCCAAAAGAAGCTCTTTGGTATTCCCTAATGTTATCGGATCGTCATACTCTCAGATAGAACCTTCACTCGCTATAATTTTTCTTGGACGCGGAGCTAAAATATCCAAGACTAAAAAGACAACGCGGAAAAATGGAAATTCCCAAATAAGGGGAAGAACAGGCTAAAATAAAATGTTAATTCATCGAGCCTGAGTGGCGAAACGATCATTTCTCCACTCTCTCTTTCTCTCTTACTTATTGCACGCACCTAATACTCAGATCTTCGATCAATACTTGGAGAAAGGAAAAAACATTATTCTAGAAATATTGCGAGGGCGATCGAACGATTGCCGCGCTCCCGTTCGTTTCAAACTTAAGAAGCAAATCGATTTTTTCGATCATTGTACAAGAGATCGGATGAGAAAATCGATGGAAAATAAATCTCGTGAGAAATTAATAAATAAATATATAGTCATCCTTTTATATAACGAATAATAATTTAGTCTCGTTTTGATAGAAAAGTATGTGTTTGATCGATTTGTGAGTCCAATTGTCATTCGAATTTTTTTTTTTTTCTTGAATCGTTCGAAAGCTCCAGAGCTAGAACCATCCTGGTTAAAACGTAAATTTGTCATTACCGCGACGACCAACATTCTCGTTATATAATTTCTCACTTTGTCGTCATATTTTTAACCACCCCCTTCCTCTTTCCTTTTTGTTAAACATTTAACGGCTTAAAATAATGTCTACAATACAACGTCGTCGTGGATGGCGCGGCGTCGATATTTCGCAACAACTTGTCTTCGCTCTCCGGTAACTTGTCTAAAGTCGTCACGTACTCTCGATCGAAAACACCTTTAAGGAACGAAAAGAAATTTTTAGAATCGTCGAACAGCGGACCGTCGCAATTTTCGTTCGTCGAGTAGGCGCAATCGAAAACTCACCCTGATCGATGTTGCTCCTCCCCAAAACGGTGAAAGCGAGAAACAGTATGTCACGATAAATGGAAAAGGGTGCTTGTTCCGTTGTCTCACTGTTGCTTCTCTCTAAGGCCACTCTTTTTATTGGTTCTGCAAGGATATTGTGACGAACGTCGGTGATTATACTCTGCATGAGCCTGTAAGAGAACAAGAGAAGAATTACAATTTCCAGCTAACGCTTTTTTTTTCTTTCGTTAAAGATTGCGAAAACTTTGTTTTTTAAATGGCGTACGTTCGGTCGTCGTTGTTGTTTTGTTTCCATTGAAGATACATTGGCAAACGATCCATGTGGAGTTTCTCGTTGTCCCACATAGTTCTAACTCCGACTAATCCTGTATTGGCGTGAAATTCTTTGTCTTCGCTGTCGTTGAGCCACAACTCTGGCAAATGGCTCGTCAAATTGATCCTCTCGAAGTACCATATCAGATTCCAATAAACGATCGGATGTTCGACGATGAATCTGTGCTTCGTTAAACAAGCGTCTCCTTCCTGACTCAATACATTTTCCAACTCTTTGCGAAGAACGAGAGGATTGAGGTACGGGACGGTTATGGGCTCGGGTAATTCCTTCGGTTCGTCCAGGAGTTCGAGCAACGCACCCGTCAGAGGATCGTTTATTCTTTCTCCATCCTCGCACCTTCAATTGCCAATAATCACAACTTTATCGTAACACAATTCAGTCATCAAAAATTTTAAAAAATGTTCCTCATTTATTTCGTTGGAAAAATGGAGTAGAGCTAAGGACGGCCGTTGACTCGTTGCAATCCACTGTAACTGCTCAATTGCTTTTTATTTTATGAATTCACGAGAAAGTTGTTGAAAAAAATTGTGTTTCTGTCTTTTTCATTGCGAGCTCCGAGATACCTTGAGATACTGGTTGTAGTAAGAATAA
This sequence comes from Campopleginae sp. 14b, assembly GCA_030522525.1. Taxonomy (NCBI): domain Eukaryota; kingdom Metazoa; phylum Arthropoda; class Insecta; order Hymenoptera; family Ichneumonidae; species Campopleginae sp. 14b. The sequence goes on along the minus strand of JAPYYS010000745.1, from coordinate 24,597 downwards.
TAGAAAAGAAAAAAACGCCAAGTCTATCGATAAAATCGAATGCATTCGCTCAATTATAAATGATCATTTAATTTTTTGTTGTACCATAATTTCTCAACTAACAACGTAATAAGTCTGTACTCTAATGTCTTCTAACGAAAAGTAGTGAAAAATGTTTGCATGTTTTTTCAGTCCTCTATCGCTAAATACGTAGTGATACGGTTTGAAATAGAAAAAAACGTGTTATACCCCATATTTTGCGCGAATAGTTTTTCCTCACCTGTAATCGAAAATGGTGATGGTCAAGAGTGGTACGGTTGCTTTGTCACAAAACTGACAAACTGTGTTCAAGTTGGAATCCTCGGGCTGCCAACCGGCCATTATTTCCTCGTCATAGAGAATGGCAGCGCAATGATGACATCTACTCGCGCTAGATAGAACAAGCTCGATGGCCAAACGTTCGTCTAATTCGCGAGAGCCTTTGGGATACATGCAATCTGCTAACTCGTACAGCGAACCTAATCCCTCGATACCAGAGTCACCTGAATATCAAAATAGCTTTTTTCTTATAATCGTTTCATCAAATCAATTGTTATGTTCAATTTGCAATATTCATGGGAACATGTCGATTTACTTATATTTTGGACCTTCATGAAAATTGAAAGAGAACATAACGACGAAAAACAGAGACGAACGCAGCTAAAACGTTTATTATTTTCCTACTTTTTAAAACTAATAATCAAATTAATAATACCAGTACTAACATGTACTATTGTTTAAGACGGTAAAACAATGGGAACGATTATAATACACCTTTTCTTCGAGCTTCCCAGCTTTCTTTGATTTTCAATAATAATTTTACACATATGCATACATACGAAGGAAATGTGGGGATCGATGAACGAAATAAAAGACTTCTGAAGCTCGGAACGTTGGGGCCCAACGAAAAATACGTTTTTCTATTAATTGTTTGTGAAATTTTTACCAATTTTCAGTTTGGAGCCTAATAAAATATCGTTTCATTGTCCCGAGTAAATATTTAATAAGATTTATTATTATTTCGTTGGGTTCCAGCAACGATCGAAACTTCAACATGGTCAAATAAAAAGGTTATCCCAACGGACTCACCGGACATTCTAGCGGACATTTCGTTACGGTCCTGTTGAGAGCCATCGGTCAAAGAGTCGAGGGACTCGTGAGAAACTCCGTAGGCTAATTTTTGTTCGCGCTCCTTCATTTTGACTGGTGTACTAGTTGCTGATATAGCTTCTTTGATTTCATCGAATTTTTTCACAACCGTAGTCGCCGCAGATTTCAGACTGTTCAAGCCACCGAGAATTATTTCGTTTGATTTTTTTCCCGTCAGACTCGAGGGACTGCAAAATTGTTTGTATTGTTTTCGTATTTTCATTGCTGGATTAAAACAAAACCGCGCAATAGGCGCACAACAAAAGTAACCAAAAAAAAAACGATTCTAGGATGTCAACTAAAATCAAGCCATCTATGCTCACTATGCTAATCGTGCCAATAAATCCCACTTATATTTTCATTATTTTTTAACACGTACCTCATGTAGTTGGAAAGGCTAAGTGACTCGATAAATTGGTTCGGTGTACCTGTGTCCTTGTGCTTTACGAATGCCAGTCCTCCGGTCGAATACCGTCTGAGTTTCAACGCAAATTAAAATCTCATGCACACGATCGTAAAAGCTTTAAAATCATACGAGCAAGCAACAGACTAAACAAACGTCAATGTAATGAAAAATGATGACTCAAAGAATGGCCAACAAATTTGCAAAAATCAATTCCATTTCTATTTCTATTAGTTCATTTTTTTTTCCTCATGATTATTCCGTTTTTTTCTCGTTAATTGTCGTTGCTTCGCTTTTCTTTTATGTTTTTTTTATTTTTTATTTCGAGTTGTGAAAAGGTCATGCGGGTTGGAGACATGGAATTATAAAATAACCCTCGGTTCCTACGCTCGGAGATGAAAAGTTTCGAGCATCGTTACGCACCGGATAACACGAATGTTTAAGACATATACGATAACGTGCTGGACAAAAAACGAACGACAAACGCCCACTCAAAAACCATTCAATGTACGAACGTGTAAAAATGGAATGTTTTTTGTATTTGAACAATCATGAACTTTGTGAGTGAAGTGGACAATACCAAATGTTGAATAAATAAAAATCAAGTCATTAAGAAAATCAAGTTGCTGGTATATAGTCGAGAAGAAAAAGCGCGATGGCTTGAAAAATTGCACGGAAGAAGCTTTTTATAGGAGATTATCGAAAAAAATGCTCACCCGAAACCATCGAGTCTAGAAATGCGTAAAAATAATGTTTCTTTTTATTATTAATTTTCAATTTCGATGTAACTTTATTCCAAGTAAGTGAATATCAAAAATTGCGAATAAATTCGAGTGTGCGAGAAGCGGCTGCGAGTTCGCAGGAGTGTACGACGAAAAATGGGAAAAAAAAGCACGGAAAAGTTCGAATAAGACGAGAGCGCGCTCGAAAGGTGAAAGAAAAAGAAATAGAAAGTGCAACGAGTGATAGAGTTTGAAGAGTAAGAAAAAAATACTCACCCAAAACTAAGTTTGAGGCTCGATCCTAAGCTGGATAAACTAGACGTGACGCTATCTTTATTTTGTGCCCAGAGGCTGCCGATTTCCAGTCTCTCCTTTTCTCTCTCCTGATCGACCTGCTGGGCTACCGAGTGCGGCATCGTTTCGCTCCGTTGCAACGATCCACTGATCGCTGCGCCTGTTTCGTCCACTGCTTGATGGAACGTTGCACTTCGCGGCAATGGATTACTGAACAAAAGAAGAGTACATTTCTTCGAAAACAGTCAATTGGATCGATGGACCAGTAGTTTTTATTTTGATAATAAATGAACGAGTAAAATTTTTCTCCACACGATCCTGTAATGCACGCGTTGATTATATTCTGCCATGAGGTAAGTCAGTTCATCTTAATAGTTGGAGGATTTCCAGGTGGAGTAGCAAATACCTTCGAAATAAAAGAGGCCCGCCTGGTCTTTCCCCCGATGCATTGTTAACGACCGTCAGTGTACTCGTCGAACAGTTGGAATCGTTCTCTTCGGAGGGCGATACGATCGGCGTCTCGTCGTTCATTAAAGCCCCGAGAGGATCATTCTCCGTAACCGGTGTCCGTACCGGACTCTTGACTGGCGATTCGGCGTGACTCGGTAATCTAAATAAACCGGAGCAATTAGATCATCGAAAATATGAATGTTGTGGACTCCTGGATTTGCGAACGAACGATGAAGTCAACTTGTATGGGGGAAAGTGCGATTATACCTCGATTCCGATGTCGATCGATCGAGAATTTCCGACTGCGCCGAGCACAACATTCCTTGATCCTTGACGATACTGTTCTGACGAAGGAACTTTGGCTTCATTTCGAGCAGACTAAATCCCGGTAGATCCGGTACGGAAGTTCCAGTGAGAACTGTTCGCCATAGAAAAAGTGAAAAACGAAATTGAGCCATCGAGTGCAATCTGTCCCGTTTTGAGAGAGAGAGAGAGGAGAGAATGGAATGAAACAAATCTGAGACGATACGAATCTGATTGATTTGGGCTGGCTAATGAACGGAACTAATAACGCCGACGGAAATGGACAATACTCGAGTCGCGTATACCCAGCTAAGAACGGGCATTGTTCGGTATTTTTTTCGAGTAAGAATTAAGTGCCAAGTGATGCGGCGATATTTATAAATGTCGGTAATAGGAAATGATGAAAGATGTGCTCACGATCGCCGTGATGAAGTGCCTCGGTATCTTGAGAGTGCGTACTGTCGAGACTGGACCTCGAAACAGCGTGTTCCATCGTACCCTCGGTTTTCAGGCCATCGACACTCAAAATATCGGGATTCAAGCTCATACGCCTCCGGGCACTTTTTTTTCCAGCTTTTTTGAAGAGTGCAGCACCAAGGATGACGTTTCTCAATTTGTTCCACATGAGTTGGCTCGAATTGGTCATGTCGGACGGCCACGTTGCTTCGAGAACGGCCTGCAAATAGTCCAATTGTTTTTTCATACTGTCGGTGAATAATTTGTCGATTAAAATATTGAAGCGACGAGTTAACCTTGTTGTAGAAACCGTAAGTCAAAGCGTTTGGTTGGACGCCACTTCGTTTCATATGAAAGAGCAATTTAACCGCCAGAACCGGCTGGCCGTAAACACCGCAGAGTTGCATCATAGCGCGGTAGCAAACCTCTTCCATCGGGTCTAAACGTAACTTTTGCATTTTTACAAGTAACTCGTAGGCTTGATGGAGTATCGATACCGCTTGATTCGACACTTGTAGCATCCCCGGCAAATGAAGAAACCACAAACTGTAACACGTGCCCAGTAGACATCTGCCCCATCTTGCTGGATGAGCAGCCTGCAATTACATTTCAGATTAATTAGAGGACGAAACGACGAATGAAGATCGAACAAGCCAATAATCCATACCTGTTTACGAGCCATTCGTTGTGCAACTTTTATTTCGTGTTTTGTTCGTCGAGCCATCGGACTTCCGGGGATTATACCAAAGGCACTTAAGGCAGGATTCTTGATACTAACACTTTTCTGTACTCTCATGAGGCCGGGATTCAATTTGAACGTGTTGTAAACAACGGGCGACTGATTCAGACCGGCTTCCGGTGGAGGAATAAAGACTGTACGTTCGCTATGCTGAGACTCGTCGAGTTCCAAAAACGTTACTGTATTCAAACGGATAAACATTATTTCCAGAAAACTTTGCGAAGCAAGGGCGCAGCTTATTTTCAACGCTACACAAAGAATTATTTTTTTTTACCATTTTCTTCCTCGACGACGCGTTCCGTGCATTCGTCGAAAAATGCCAAGCCCGCCATGTCCATGTCGGAAACGAAGCTCCTCTCTTCAATGAATCTGATGATAAATGAAACAATGAAAAATACATATATTCATAGAGGAATCCGAATGGTCGTTGTACGGATAATTGAAAAATCTTTGTACCTGATGAACATCTGCGTTCGTACGAGCATACTGTAAAATTTAGCGTGAGCTTTGTCACGACTCCGTAAAAAAGCTTGTATATTGAACAAACTTGTGGGATCGGTAGAACCAACGGTGGGTGCTTTTGTTATGGGAAGCAAAAAATTCCGATAGCCCTTGAGTATCATGGCGGTAAATTTTAAAAATGTATCCTGAATTTCGAGCTCCATTGCTTGTTCCTTTCGCTTTTGTCGGAATTCTTTGTCCACGCTGAAATCTTCGTCGCTTTTTTCTGCAGAATTATTATTATTCGTTTAAGTATATCATGAAGTTGTGGACGGCGTAAGAAAAATGTGTAGCTTTAGAGAGTAACCTTTGTGCGACAGGTGGTTTTTTCCCATCGAGCTCAACTTGGAGTACAAAATCTCCAGACAACTCTTCAACATTCTCGCTGCTTTCTTTGGCAATAATTTGACCGTGAGATATTTTCTGTCGTCGCAAATAGCTATATTGTTCGTATCCAAATTGACGCAGTTGACGTCGGACGGTGGATCGTACAAGTCGAAAAATCGGGAATCAACGCCGATGAGAAATGGTAGTGGAGCGTGCAAAACCTGTGGAGACTCTTTCAACATTAATAACGAAAATTCTTAGGAGGCAGAAGGCGGGAGCGAATGATAAAACTGAGTTTTGGATATGAAGGATTCGTACCTCTGCCAAGCCCAATGGACACAATGGTATGTAGGGACACTGCCATTTGAATGGGAATAATATCATGGCGATCGCCTCGCTGACGGACGTGAGGACGTCCGGTCTTAAAGAGTGGACCAGTATTTTCTGCTCGGTCAAAATCAACAAAAGTATGAGAAGGCAATTCTCGGGGCCGAGGTTTATCAACAATTGACGAAAACTCGCTCCCGATCGGGGCAGAGCTAAATCCTCGGGTTGGGTCAGTATTAAGCGGTGATGAGCACTCAATTGGACGAGGATTCGAGGCCTCTGCGGACTCGGAAATGGTATGTCGCAAAGAAAATACGAGATGTACTTTTCGATCGGAACATTTTGAGGCTTCCCGTTCACCATACTGTGCAGATAAACGAGAAATTTCTCGAACGTGTCGAAAAATGGCCAGTGAGAAAGTATACATATTGATTTGCTTATGTTCAACGATTGCGTCTCCGGATCGATATATTGCAATTTCTCCAATTGCCCGAAATTCAACTTTTTCAATATACCGAATTTCTTGAACGGCTTCATCTTCACTTGGGGCTTGTTTGCCGATATTTCCATGCCCTCGTCTGAAACACACGTTTCAAAGTTTAGTCAAATTCCAATCGGTCCTTCAATCCGAGACAATGCTTTCATTTACCCTAGAACTACAAACCGGGGTGAATATTTACCCCACGGGTATGAATAAAAGTAACAAAGTGCTCAAAAATTAACTTAGAAACGTAGTTCTAGAGTTGAACGCATTTATCTTACAAATCATCTTTGATGATAAGGTTAACAGAAATAAATGGAAGAAAGAATGGTTTCTCCAAATGAGATAATAAAAGTTGTGGAAAGAAAAAACTTGTAACAGGCATAATTATAGAGAAACTCGGCACAAAGTGTGAGTATCGATGAATTTACCGTTGTCGATGTTTTTCTCAGCTTTCTCCACGGTGTCGAGATAACTGTTGCAATTTCGTGTATTAGGATCGGGCAAGACTTCCTCGTAAAAGGTAATTGCCGAGCCGTAAATTTTCTGAGCGGCATCGGCGACGGTCAATACGAAAGTTGAAAAGACTGGCTTAGGTTTACAAGCGACTTTTGGCCAGCTTTCGATGGTTGCTCCCATCGGTAAGCAAAACATACCGACCGAATTTGGAAAAGTAAAAGTGTTGTAATCGGTCATTGGATATTTGTACAATATTGTTGGTTTGAACGATATGAGATTTGCTCGATTCATCGATTTTTTATAACACAGAAAAACGTCGCTTCCGAGCATTCCTTTATTGAGATTTTTATAGATCGTGCAAAATGCGTGAGGCGTTGTTTCACCCTTGTTCGGTAGAATCACGCACACGTCCGTCACCACCAACGAATTACATGGCATTCTTTGACTCGCCCGTCTATAAGTCACGTAAATTCTCGATGTCGAATTATTCACATTGGCCACATGCCCGTTTGGCGTTTCCAATATCATTTCCGCATCTTGCATTATACGCTCTTTTCCATCGTAAATTACACCTGCACATACAAAAACCAGCACAATTTATTATAACAACTTATCGAGCTCCCCGTTTCCCATTCCCCAGAATAGTTTGTGTAATTCGTTTTCATTAATTAATCTTATGTCAATAATATTATATGAATTATTCCAATGATCCAAAAAATAGTTCAGCTATGAAGCCAAAGGTGGAAATGTTGGAATCCGAGGAAAAATATTCCTTTTCATTGATGGTATGTTTAAATTTCAAAATCATCCGAATATTTTTAGCCGATGGACGTTCCGGCTTACAAAAATCTATCTTTTGACGCAGGTTTGACTGAACGAGGAAACAAATACTTGCCGATATCGACGAGAGGCGGTTTGTCTCTTCCGCGTCGATAGCACAAATAACATTCGTTGGTTCTGAGGCTGCCGTGATTTAGATCGGCAGGAAAGCCGGAAACTGTATACTCGAGTAGAGTAAAACCATCGGGACACTGTTCGCCGAGGGCGGGAAAAATGACAGCAAGATCGGTGATGGGTGCTTGCATATTCATGTCCTTGAGATGAGTGCCTTCCTGGCACCAGTCTTCCAACTTTTCCGAATCATCGCCGTCCGTCTGAAATTCGTTGTCTTGACCGGGTAGACCAGCGACAACGAAATAATCTGCAACTCTTCGTTCGTCCATTTTGCACGGTCGAGATTGAGGAGAATGTGCAAAGCGCTAGGATCTAAGCTCCGAGGATGTTCATGATTTGTACTTTCGCCAAATCCTGCTTCTTTATGTTGAGAAACTTGTTCCAGACAACGGAGTGAATTTTTTTCACATACGAATTGTCATATCGACCAAAATAATCGTTATTATTTCGCGTATAATTATTATTATGAAAATTTTATATTTTCAAAAGCTTGCAGAGATTCATTCGGTGAAATAGGCAAAAAGAATCAGACCTTTGAATCCAATGTTTTTCCGTAAACGTTGAGGTTTCTCAAGGAGATATACTCGTTCGATGGAACAATGAACTCTTGTTGAAAAATATGAAATCGTCATTGTTTATTTACCATCATGAAAATAGAGCAAATGAGGAAAGTGGAAGGATGTAGAGAATTGTTGTTGGACTCGTGACTGTGATGCAAATATTTGGAAAGTTCTGACGAACGACAAGGAGTCGACAATCACGACGCAAGTGACATGTATTTCCGGTGAGAAGGAGCGATACGAAGATTAATAATTTCGTTAAGAAATGAATAAAAAGAGAAAAAAAAATGAAAAGTGAAACGTCAAAGAAGAGCCAACTCGCAATAACCTCGTGGTATGTGGTTGATTCAACGCGCAACCATCGCGAAATATATATAAATAGGCCGAAGACAGTTCATTAACGGTCGCGGAGCACACGAAACAACGTTATTCTTTTTTAGGTTATATGTCACCGATATGCACGCGCGCACGCACACGTACACTGACGAAGATCGCGGCTATCGGATGATGATGGAACGTGAATCGAAACAATTTTTTTGTTACCCCGCTCGTGGTGGGAAACACACGCACGTACACCCAGTAGAGCACATACGTACGCACATTGTCAACTCGAATGACAGAAAGTCGCGTATTTGATGAATCGTTTATACGCGGAAATACGCACTAGTACTATTACTTTACATGAACGAGTTTTATCTTGGTACCCGTTGGATTCGCTGATTTATTTCCGTTGAATATACATGTTAAAAATATATTATAAAACCTGTACTTGTTGGTTGTTGGACGGCCATCTTTCCACTAGTGTGGCAGTATAGTCGCGTGGTAGTGGCACTAGTGGTGAGACGACGTTGTTTTTCGACGACCGGGGGTAGGGATTTTTTTCTTTTCACTGTTTCTTCTTATTCTTTCGTTCTAAATACAGTGGGTGGTTAACAACTATACCGCTACGCTCTGTTCTATTACGTGCATTAGTTCGCAATTGACAATAACATTGTTATTGTTGTTGGCGCTCACCATCGAGGCGCCTTATTATATGTTTCCTAATCCCTAAACTAGCTCCGTCGGTTAATTCAGTATTGCGGCTTTCAATGTTTCATCCAATGTACATATTCAGTTTCTCTTATACATCTATTCGTACTGCCGCGTCCGTTGAGTCTGTTCAGATGGACGTCCCATGTGGAGAGTCAGGACAAAGGTAATCTATGATAATCCAGATTTTATAGGGCTACAATACGGACCCAAGTATATAAATTTGCGATAATGCTCGCTATTAAAATGAGATTTGTCAAAAAGCAAATAAATAAGATGTTGACGAAGCGACGCTCTATGAAAATACCCGGTGGGGTAATAAAGTTTTCCCAAATTTATTCACAAAGCAACCGGAGAGACATAAGGCGACCAACCGGGAGATCGGGATATTGTGCATAGAAGTAACTTTTCCTTTACTGCATGCCCTTGGGATATTTATTGTGCAATATTCCCAGTACATATAGATACATATAACTAATGTGCTGATGCGATTAGCTTCTTTGACAAAGAGCTCCATTTTCAAAACGGAAACATGCGGATTTTCGTAACCGATCGACCTGCTATACCGGCTGATTTGAGCGAGCAGCCGAAAGGGACGATTCCTATTTTTGTCGAAATCAAAACTTCGGTAAGATTTTGTTCTCCGCTGTGCCGAAAACCGATCGACCGAGCCGACGATTTATCGGGTGCAATTGATAAAATATGCATATTCGATGCATATGAATATAATTTTCTCAATACCTGCCCGGAAAGTGCGAATTCCTATTGAAGTTTGAAAAGAACGTGCCCCATTTAACAATTTAAACCCTTCGAGTGCACACTGGGTCGATTTGACCCCGACAACTTTTTGTCACCAATTGTTTGGTATCTAATGCCAACGGATCTTTTGGCAATCGAGTTTTGTTTTCCACAAAATCTACAAAAAAAAAAAAGAAAAAAATGCATATTTACCGAAATACAATTTAAAAAGAAACCACGGGTCAGATGGACCCAATGTGCACTCATAGGGTCAAACTCGTGTTATTCTAATAATTTTAAGCTCGTACTCGTGGGCCCGCATGTTGCAATTGAAGGAAATTCAATTTTCAAAAATAAAATCCGGTTCAATCCCCAACTACTCCAAGAACTGAAACACGCTGCAGAAAATGTCACTGATCTGTCTACAGCACCATAAGATCTCTGCTCGTGAGACTGTTGAGCAGAATTTTTTCCGTTGTAACAGGGCCACCTGGAATTATAAAAAAAATATTAATTGAAATATTTATTTTTTAAATTTTGGATTTTACCATAATTTTCTTATTTCCACATTGGTTTTTCGCTATCAAAACCAATAATATCACAAAAAGCTTCAAGGCATTGTACAAAAAAGAAAGAAAAAGATGGTAATCGAAGGGCAAATTGTTTTTGAAGATTTGAAATCGCTGAACTGACCCAATTCGAACCACACATCGGTATTTCCGGCGTCCTTCCTCGCGGAATTCAATGCATTTCTCATAGCTAGTGGGATGCAACATGTCATGCACAAGGGCGGTTCGCCAGTGGCTAAAAAGTTTTAAGAGATTCGTTAAAAAAAACCGTCAAATTGAAATTGTAAAAAAAAAAAAAAAAAAAAAAACAGCCTCCTTTTTCAGTGCACAGAGACGCTTATACCTTTGGATCGCAATACGCCCGTCGGATTCGGCGAATTACGGCGGAAGCTGACCCTGAAGTCGACCGGAATGTCTTTCGCTCCAGGAGGTTTGTAATTCTGCAGGAACAAATAAATCAGCTTATAGCGAGAAGGGAAAATTGTCGAGCTGGCTATTTACGATGTGGCTATTTAGGCTGAGAAAAAGAATTCTCCAAAGTTCTCCATTTATTAATTCAACATTACGCAACACTCGCAATTCCAGAGAGCAAAGTAATTCTCAAAGAAAAATTGCAATCCGTTATAAGAACGACTGTTAATATTGACAACGAGAATGGAAAATGTAATTAATTTAAAGGATTCATAGTCAATCAGGCGGTTGGTCGAGTCTCTAAAGTTCGACGACTGCCTACCGCCTCGAGTAATTTGATTTTCATTCAAGAGTTTCACCCGTTGAAAAGTTCAGTTAGTCAAAAGTTGGAAGTTGCTTGTTTGACTCGAGGCTCCTCGAGGGTATACATCCTCATCTCAAGACGTTGACGCACCGAAAGTTTATTCGTTTCGAATCGCACAGCACATTCGAGAACATATAACGCGGGATAAACACAAGAGCATGAATTAATATTAAGATCTGTACAGGCAATTGACTTTTTCCTTTCGCGCACGATTCGCGAAATATCGCAATATTATCCCAAACTTAAATGTGCGTTTGTAATTTCTTTTATTTTTTAAACATCTTCAACTCGGTGCGCGATTCCGTTTATCCCAACGAAACTTTTGGAAAAATATTTGAATGCAAGTTTGAAATAGAAAAATAGGAAAGAGATGGAGCAGGAAAGCTTCGGGGAGTTTAGTAAGAGGCTAAAGATGAAATACCCAAGTCCTGATATTCATGAGGGAACCGGTATCCTTGCAATACATAAGTTCCTCGCTGGTCCAGTAACCCACACCCATTACAAAGGCTCCTTCGACCTGCCCCAAATCAATTTCGGGATTTAGGCTGATTCCAGCGTCTTCCATGATGTCGACCCTCTGGATGATATGTTGTCCAGTCAACAGGTCCAATTCGACCTCCGCTACGGTCACACCATAGATCGCGTACGGCTTTATGTTGTTGTCTTTCGATCCGGCTGCCATCCTGAATAAATTAAAAAAATTTTTTTTTTTAATTTTCTATCCTTTCAAGGTTCAGCTTTGATTTTAGCAGCTGCGAACAAAAGTTGAAATTCTGGAAAAATGTTCGACAAAAATAGATCGATCGATGGTTGACGAAAAATGTTTGTTACAAAAATGTCCAATTGCCTTGGAGCAAAGAACTTTTGTACAGAGTCGAACATACATGTAGCGAGCGCATAGATCGACGTCAGCGGCATGAGCTGCCATCAACAACTCCGTCCAATTGGCACTTTCCATTTTCGCTTTGATCGGCTCGAGACGTTGTAAGATTTCTTTGCACGCCATCATCGTTGCCTGGAAAAATAATGCGACGCGTTATCGGTGCGATGAAAATGATTAACAAAAAAAAAACCGGGAAAATCTTGCTAACTGGATAAAAGTGGCATGAGAAATGATGAAAATTTACATAGCAACAAGATTCGCTCGTTAGACTTCCTCCCGTCACGCTATTGTTCGGAGTAATCATACTAGTGGTAGGTTTTACGGAAACCATGCTCAGGTCGATTCCCAATGTGTAAGCCGCGACTTGAGCAACCTGTCAAAAAGAAAAATGTGAATATTCACTAACGTTTATAAGGGAGAGCTCAGAAAAAAGTCAATTTATTCGTTTCCGTATACCTTTGTATGGATTCCTTGACCACATTCTATTCCTCCATGGAAAACGGTAACCGTACCGTCTCGCGCAAATATGGAAACCATTGCCTGGAATTGTCCCCATAACATGAGAGGATACTTCATCACTACCAACGATATTCCCTTTTTCTTCCAACGATTATTCTGTAGGGACACGAGAAATTAATTTTTAACCTTGAGGAAATGCAGCCGTGAAAAAAAATATTAGAAAGAGACTCAATGAGACTATCTAACTAATTTTTCTGTTTAATGGTTCGAGTACACAGTGGGTCATCTTGACCCCAACAATTATCTGTCACCAACTGTCCGGCATTCAATGGCAACCAATTTTTTAATATTTCTTTTTCGTTGAATATGGAAAATTCAATAAACGAGACATGCCGGAATGAAACGATGCGAAAAACGCATTGGGTCAAATTTACACAATATGCACTTCAAATTTGTCATTAATACAGGAACGTGTTATCGATAATTTAGTTTTTTTTTCTCTTTATAGATTATTTCATAAAAATTGAAAAAAAAGGAGAGAGAGAAAATGAATAAATGTGCCTCATACATTGTTGAAAGTGGCGACTTCTTTCTTTCTCCTTTCATAGTCGGATGTTCTCTTTATATCATCGATCATCGGCACCAGGGCCTCTTTGTCCGTCGCGTTCATGTTCAACAAACGAACTTCCAATGGATCTTTTCGGAGTGTTCGAGCGATGTGTTCCATGATGCTTTCTGCCATTGCGACTCCCTCCGTAGATGCTGAAACGAAGGGAAAACATTTTTTTTTGTGATTCAATGAAAAATGGCATTTGGAAAAAGTTGGAAACACTTTCGGCGACCGGCTTTAAGGCGATCTGTCGGGATCGCGGTCGGTAACTTCATTGGTCAATTTGATCAAAAATAAATATAAGGCAACGAGATATTCTGCTCATTATTAGCATGGACATTAATTTAATGAATAGGAGAGCATTAAAGGCGAGAGAGGATGAATGAGACTAACCCGGAGCTCTGCAAAAAGTGTTGGACGGAATGTCGGTCTTGACTTCGAAGCCATCGCAGCCCCAAGTTTCGGAGTCGTAGCACGTGTAAAAGTGATGAACGAGAAAAGGTGCGTGTAGCTCATTGAAGGAAGAGCCGGCGTTTCCCCAATTTGTCGAATTGAGATATTGTATTAGGCCATCGTCGTTAACGCCGACCTCATATTCCTGTTTCATCGAGTAACGTTTACCCACCGTTGCCATGTTACCCTCGATCGTCATGATGAAACGAGTCGGGCGTCTCAACAGGTGGCAGACGAGAGCACACGCGCAGGATACTTGATTAGATCGCGATATCTTAGCGCCGTATCCACCGCCTAAACGTCTAACGCTGACGTTTAAGCTGAAACATTTATGCATTTTATTGCCACAATTATTCGATGCAGAATTAAACGAATGGACAATAAAAAGAAGTATTTTTCGTGTTTTTTTGTTCGATAGGGGAAAAAAAATAATAATACCTATTGCTTGGAACACCGAGGCAAGTGGCTATGGAAATTTGGGTCAAATCGACCCATTGCGATGCCGGATAAACGTCCATACCATCTTCGGTTGGTATACAAACGCAACTCTGCGGTTCCATTGTGAAGTGATACTGAGATCCGACCTCGAATGATCCCTTAATAACGTGTTTCGCGTCCTCCCCTAAAAACGACAATTTTTTTGTTTCTTTCTGCTTCGAGCTTGTGTCCAGTAGGTAAAAAGCTGCATTGATTTTTTTGCAGAGATAAAAAAGGTATAAAAAATGAGACCTTTTCGTTTAGCTGGCATGTGTGCAGTCTGGAATAGCCGAGTTTTATCACTCGAGGCAAGAGCATCCTGAATTGTTACAATTGCTTTTTTCTTGAGGGTGCCCGAGTACGTGACTTTGACTAGTTTCGCAGCCTCGTTCGCAACCGCCTGAGTTTCGGCGACTATAACACCGATCGGCTGACCCGCGTACTCGATATCGCCTTCCGCAAACAGCTGAAAGCGAACGTATTCGTTAAAGTTCGCCCCGTGTCTTTGCCACAATTTAAACGAACGATATAAATAGCACAAACCGTTTTCCTTTTTAATCACTTGAAAAACGAAAGGCAATGAAATTCAACATTTTCGTGCAACGCATAAAAGTGAAAAATTGACGTACCCGTTCGTCCGAGTCGAGAAGCATGCTCTTGTTGGAACCGTCCACCGAAAGATTTTTACCGGTCACATCTTGAGCAGTGAAGAAGGTTACAACACCGGATAATCCCTGGGGGCGATGGAAACAGCAAAATAAAAAGAGAAATGAATAAACCAGCGACGCATGGGTATACACATATATACTCGGGATGACGCTCGAGCGGGGACGAGTGCTCATGATTTTCGATGCGATATCTTGATCGTCGAATTTTCTGGCTTGACCGAATCCGTGAATAAAATAGGCTATCAAATAGACAATCTACACGGTCTTAAATTTCTCGTACAATATTTCACGTCCACGCGCGTAGCAGCAGGACTTTGGAAAGCAATAAAAAAATGAATGCTTTACTTTACGAGTCCCATCCGATAAGATCGCTTCGATATCCCTTTTCTTTTTTCTCCATTTTTCTTCTTCCCGCTCTATTTCATTTTTTCTCCCGTTATTTCCGCTTTCGTTTTTCTTCCTTTATCTTTCTTTTTCATTGTTGGTTTTTTGTTGTTTGGGGGCTTTTTTTTCGCGAATACTGACCAGTGCGTCGCTCGCGTCAACGCTCTCTATTTTTCCGCTCGAAAATTCCGTATGAACGAATGCGCAATGAACTGAATTCTCGCCGCTCGGTATGTCGTTTACGTACTGGCCTTCGCCCGAAGTCTGATAAATCGATTCCATCTTTGGCAGTGGCTTGTTCACCGGCCACGTATTCTTGTCCGTGTCGTAATCGTGAGTCCCTGAAGAAAGGCCACGCTCCAAAATCTCACCACCGCTCCGTAGCTTCGAGTCCACGCTGTCCGGTTTTACGCTCAGTACAAACTGCAACGTCCCGTAATAATAAAATTCTCTCCGTTATTCGATCCGCTCTTGAATCATAAATTCAACATAGCTATTTAAAATTGCGTTGAACCTTGTAGAAAAGTCCGATGGCCAGATTCTTTCGAAATTCTGGGGAATAGTCGGGCAAGCGATGATCGGGATTCAGCTCGGAATCCAATATTTTAAGGGCGTTGCGTAAAACTTTTTTTCGCAAGAGATTTTTGCCATCGAGAAAAGTCTCCGTCTCGACCGCGTGAAACTGAGCAAACGTCAAATTAATCATCGGAAACTATATTTTTCAATGGCCAACGATTTCCAACTATTCTCATTGCTGATCCTCTCCAACTTACGAAAGTTTCATTTATCCCACCGAATATTATGTTCGGTTTTTCCAAAATCTTGTTCGATCCGTCCAATTTAAAACGGAATGCAGCATTGACGTGCGCGTGTGCGTTCTGAGCTCTGGGCATGATCTGTAAAAAAAAGAACAAACGATTTTTATAGGGAAACAGAATTCCGATTGATTTCAATTCTTACCTTGTAGGTGCGATAAACGTATTCGTTGCTCATCGGGGATAGAACAATGCTGTATATGATTTTATGGTTCATGTCGGTTTGGAGAAAATCCAAGAAACTTATGATCTTTTTATTCGATGCGCTCTCGACTGGAAAAGGCAGAAAGAGTTATTGGTGTCAACTTTATATGCAAGACGATAGTGAAAATATGATTTTTCAATGGGCGATTATTTGCGGTCGCAGGGGCTAAATAAGCAAGGCGGAAATGAAATGATCGATCGTTGAATGAAGAAACTTTTAGAGCCGTCCTTGATCGAGTTCGAACGGTCATCGGTTAAATCGATAAGAGTTGACAGGGGCGAGAGGTAAATAAGCAGATTTGTTTCCGCATCGTGTGAGCATGGAATTTCCCTCGGCGATTGGGTGCAACTTACGAATGTGCATTTCCGCTCCGGCTGCTTCCAAGATGAGAAAAAGGTCCGACGGAAATTCACGATGCTTGTGTTTTATCATCAAATTTCCAGCCAGCGTCCCAATCTATAATGGAACAAATTTTCTTTCAGTGAAATGAATTCAGGTTCTCTTGTTCATTAATATCTTCGGAAATAGCAGATGTTTTTGGCTTCATTGATTGGAAATATAAACGAAACGTTTCGATACTATTTATCATCAACGAAATATGCTTTTTCCGATAACTGCGAAAATATTAAAGACCCAAGGCTTCTGTTTTTTTTCTTTTCACTGGCGTTTGAGTATTATTCGAATTTATAATAAACCCCTCGATTGCACAACTTCCCTAAGTGCATATTGAGGCAACGGCGCCATAGTAATTTTTTTTTTTTTTTTTGACGAAAACGATAATTAAATACCAAACAATTAGTGACGGAAAGTTGTTGGGGTCAGAATGACCTAGTGTGTACTCGATAGGTTAATCACAAAATTCCGTTCGCTTCGAAATTCAAAAATTTAGAATTGGCCATTTTTTTCCGAAAAAGTAGTGAATATTCGGTTGCAAACAGAAAGAAAGATGCGATCACACGTTTATATTTGTGCAAAGTTTGAGATGGAGATTCGTCATGGGACTAACATTTCGAACTGGAACACTCGCAATCAGGTCTATATGATTGGCCATGTGGCTCAAGTATCCAAATCCAGGCTCCTTGGAGAATTTCTCAAAGGTGTTCTTGGCGACGCTCAGTGAGATGTTTCCACCAAGGGTTAATGCGTTACTATCCTTTACGACCCGATGTAGGTCAGCAATGTCATTTACGTCGAGGTAAATTTCCGGCTTAACCAAACGATAAACGCCTGCAACATCGTGCAAGAAAGTGAGCCTTCGTGTACCCTCGCTTTTTAAACAGCTCCACTAACTTTTGTTTTTTTTTCTTCATTTTCGTCCGTCAAGAAAAACTTATGGGACGAGCAAAACCCGTACGAACGATAGCATAAAAATCAATACGATTTTTTACAATTTCGTAAAATTATGAATCAAGCGGAGAAATATATTTAGAGTAAGGCTGCTTACCATGAGCCGTATTGCCTCCGTTGAGAACGTAAGTGGCTTTAGGATACTTGTCGAAAATGGCGAATAAGTTTTGGAGTGAAACGAGTTTGTGAAATTGTGCACTTGCCAAATTCATTGAAATTTGTACAGGCTGGCTACTCGTGACAACGTCCGAACAATCGCCACTGCATGGTTTTCCCGATTTCGGGCACGTCTTCAGCTTGTACAGTTCCTAGAAAATATAAATTCTTTTATTATTATTATTGGGGTTTTTATGTTGATTGGCAAGTGGAGCGGGAATTCATGGCCTCGTATGAATCGTCTCAATCCGCGGGAGTATCGGGAGCACAGGCTTCTGTTCCTTTTGCTCTTTTTATCGTTAAAGAATGGAGGGAAAAAAGGTTGGTTACCTCGATATCGTGGATCTTCTTGGACAATGCGAGATCGGCGTCGCTCGCGAAGCCTTTGAATGCTTCGAGAATAGGTCGATATCCAGTGCATCGACAAATGTTGCTACCAAACGAATTTTCAATCTCCTTCATCGTCAATTTTTCACCTCGCTGTTGTACCAAACTGCATCCGCGATAGTGACGAATAGCCGGAAATACAAATAGAAATTCGATGAAAATAAATATGAAAAAAATTTCCATATCGAGTTTGACGTGGAAGTTGTAGTGAGCGGAAATGAAGAAAAGGTTCAGGGCCTTCGCCTGATGAAAATTAAGCGCAACAAAATGGAAGCGCAACGAAACAGTGACGGAAAGAAATTCGATGGTGTATACCGTGTGAAAATAGAAACATGCTGCAACGGAATATCACGAAAAACGAAGCAAGCTTTTTATTATTTGTTTAAAAATCGATTATGCTCCCGGCGAAGAGGAAAAATGAAAGAATCTTCGCATTGAAATAACAAACACAGGGAATCGTGTTGTGTAAAGAAATCGGTCAGTTACCGCAGTCAAAATATTCAATGTCGTTTGGGAACAAAAAAAATTGGTGAAATTTTAGTGGCTCTTGGAAAATGACGAAATATTTGATTCCTTCGTGTCTGAATCTGATGTATAATATTTCCGTAGACTGCGGCGTGATGTATGCGTTATATGGGATGCGTACAAAGCTCGGGCTTTTCAAATGAAAACGGCCAAACGGGGAATACATGTCGCTGGCAGCAGAAATTGGATGAAAATTCGTCAAACGAATGAAAAGCTATTGACGCTATGGAAAAAAGTAAATTCTCGTGTGTCGATGGGGAGAAAAAAAAATATTTATAAAAAACAAAAAATAGAAAGAGAGGCGAATGGTGAATGTGGAATTTCTAGACGTACCTGTACATATTCATGACCATACCGGGAGAACAAAATCCACATTGCGAGCCGTTCATATCGGCAAGGGCAGCTTGAATTTTGTGATAGCCTATTTTTCTGTTTCCGATGCCCTCGACCGTTTGGATTTTCCATCTATTTCATTGAAAGCCCCATAAAATAATTGCTTCGCAATTATGAGAATGGAAAAATATTTGGACCAATGTTTTCACTCACCCGTTGCAAATTAATATTGGAACGAGACACGAATTCACAGCCATTACTTGACCATGGATATCCGCACTGACGATGCACGCTCCGCATCCTCCCTCTAAGCACATCGATTTCGTACCTTTTAATCCTGCGTGCTCTCGTATGAAAACATTCAGCGATGTTTCTGGTCGGATTTCCTCCGAAACTGCAATATTAAGTTGTACATTTCATCAATTATTAGAAACAAGTTCATCCCTCGGTAGGCAGCACATATAGATCTGGGCTGTCCAGCCCATTCAGCGAATCGCGTGAATTTCTCGTTTTCCCTATCGATTTATTTGCAATAATAATTGAAAAAATAATTTTTCCTGCGAAATTTTCGAGAAGGAAAGCCCATCGATGATGCCAAAATTCAAGGTACAATGCGTATGTGGTTATGGCAACTTTGCTATTAAACTGAAGCTTCGATCGTTCGAACGCAACGGAGAATTTGATTAATTATATTTTTATTATTATTACAGTCGATTTAATTGTTTCAATACATTTCGATGTAGAATCGCATCGAAGGCGAATATTTTATGGAAATGGTATGCTCTGCTATAAAAAATAATGAGTTTTCGTTGCATTTCAACAATAAGTGAAAAAAATAATGGTTGGCCAGTATACGGAGGGGGAATCGAGGCTGTAGAACATTCCGACGAATTATTTATTACGGAGGTTAGCAAAAAATTGTGCATCCGTTGTGCATATTTCGAAATTGATTCGAGAAAAAATTTTATCACCGTTTTTAAAATAATTACGTCCGATGGCCGCTTTAAATTCGATAACTGGTTTTTATGGAGCATTACAGTGCGAGAAACGAGAAAATGCTTTTGTGTTCGTGTGCGATAATGTTTCTGAGCTGGCTATCATTCGTACATTGATGGTCCTTAACGAGGCACTGGGAAATGATGAGTACGTATAAATTCTCAATAACCGATCATTTTCCATGCTCGTTACAGCAAAACAGATTTTTTCGACTTCACTCCTTCTCTCTCTCTCTCTCTCTCCCTCTCTCTTTGGTTCCTCCCCGCACGAGAACATTTCATGCGCAGTTGATCTCTCGACAGTCTCAACATGCGATAGTATGAAAAATAAAATATCAATACAGAATTGAATACGATGGTGTAACCTCGTAGCGACTTGCAACGACGTTAATAAGCAACTTTGTCAGAAATGAGACAACTATATGCTGGTTTCGTCCGGTGCGATATCACGAAGAGAGAGAGAGAGAGAGAAAGAGAGAGAGAGAGAGAGATTGATTGATTGATATATTTGTTTAAGCCTTAGCAAAAGCTTTGAGGCAAAATTTACAAACGAAAAATAATGTGAACATTATGGTCGAGAAATAACCTTACAATAATAATGTTCAGTAATATAGAAAAGTTAAAATATGGTTGATAAGTGAGCTCAATCTCTACAATAATTAATAATAAGTCCGGCCATTAAAACATGAAAAATCATAGCTCAACGCATGAGAGCAATAACGAAACGCAGAATAGAAGTGCGAGTTTCCAATACGCAATAATATATATATAGAGAGATTTACTCGGAATACTCGTGCCACACGTAAAATCATATGATGATATCATAATAATCGTGCATCATAATTGATCGTGCATGCATGGGTGAAGAGCAAAAATATGAATAAAAGACGTTTAAGACAACGTGAAGATTTAGATCGTTGGAATGCAATGAAATTTCATTCTCTCGTAGGGACAAATCTCAATATTCTTATTCAATATTCAATTAGAACAATAAAGCGATTTTTTGTACGGTCCAGAAATAAAATCGGTAGAAAGATTGTCATCGTTTTTGAAGCTTAACAAACAATTAATAGAAAAACGTATTTTTCGTTGGAGCCCGGACTTTAGTGTCCTCGTTAGGTGGTTTTTCGAACACGAATCACTATGACCCATTTATTGCAAGTTCATCAAAGGAGATTTCAATTAAAAGCCAAGACTAACCTACGTACGGGTTTCCATTGATCCATAATTGAACATTTGCATGGACAAACTCCCTGAAACAGAAAAATTCAATAAATATAAATAAATAATAAATAAATAAATAATAAACAAATAATAAATGAATAATAAATAAATAATAAATATATAATGAGTATATAATTGATAAATAATAAATCAAATAAATAAATAATGAATATATAATGAATATATAATTAATAAATAATAAATCAAATAAATAAATAATAAATAAATAATGTGATAATAATGAATAAATAAAATTAGATAAAGCGAACTCTCGATCGAGGTTTCCGCGAATAATCGCTCCAAGCAAAAATGCATGTGCGCTACAGTCGGACGCTCGCGTCGCGATTGCATTTTTGCCGTATTAGTGCGATTCTTATTTCCTGCGATGATTATTGTCATAATTGTCGACACGCCATGCCGATTTTTTTTTCCAATCGGTGATAAGAGGCTGGAAGAGTGATTACGAAGGAGACTTCGTCGGATCGCGTACGTCGGAGACCAAAGTGGACGTCTTAATTGCGTGGGGAATATAATCGTACTACCGGCTTATTTCATGCTCGATTATTACGACGCTTGAGCGAATCGGGAAGGACGAGGAAAGAAAAGAAAAACTGCGAGCGCATTAACAAGATATACCGCCTGAGCAGATATCGCAACTTTCACTCGGCCTCTTTCTGCAGTAATTTGACGAGTAACGCGCCGACCAGTTTGACTTGACGAAAATACGTTCGGTCATTCTGCTCGAGAGCAAAGTTCGATATCTCCGAGAAAAAACGTAACTAAAATATTCACTGATATCTCTTTCAAGAAGAGCATATTTGGTCGATGAGTCCGAACGTGTTTTATTTCGGTAAATAATGTGCATTTTTCATTTTTCGGTTATAAATTTATTATTTGATGAAAAGAAAAATTCAATGCCGAAACATTCATTGCCATTGAATGTCAAGGTATTGGCGACAGAATATTAGTGGGGTCAAAACGATCCCGTGTGTACTCGAAGGGTTATAAATAAATTTTGTTTTGCGGACCGAGCCTGGAAAAATGAGGAAAAAAATATAGGGACTCGACGCACTGCGGCAGGTTATATTCTCGAAAGTGTGGTCAACTCGCCGCGTGGTTATTACGAACAAACGATTTTAGTTTATTTTTATATATAACCTCTATTCTCTGCACACTTAATAATACACTTTGTGACGAACCCCATGACACCAGTTTGATCTTTGTTATTGTGACGACGTTTATCAACCGACACCAATCCTCGTTATATTCGTGTACGCTAGACTGCTGAAGGGTCGAACGGGGCAGAATACGGAATAACTTTTAGATTGCTTTGACAGCAGCAGGGTATTGAGAAAATGACGCTCGCCTGCGTTGTTAGAGTCAGGCATTCGGTGCGTGTGTACTTACTCTGACCAGTTTTGTCCCATTTTGCATGTATCCAAAAATGCGTTTTACCAGTCGAAATTTCTTATTGAAAATAAAATTGTCGTGCGCGAGCAGGCGTTTCAAACGGTCGTGTTTTGAAACGGCGGTACGATATCCAAGCACGCGAGCATTGTCGGTGTGACCTTGAGCGTGTAAACAAGAACGCGCGTCGGACGGGAAAACTGGCAAGATGAAGGAGAAACAAGCAAAGTGTTGTGGAGGATGGTGAACCAACTTGGCGACCGCGGCAACGATCGAATCATTCTCTTTCCTCGATACTCTTTTATATAAACTCTCGGACAGTCGTCGATCTCTCCCTCTCCGTTAGAACGTCAACGAATAGCATTTGGGCAGGATTTATCTCTTCGTTCAACTGTATTTACGCTCATGAAATTATACCCTTTAGTATGGAAACCACTCTGTTCCGCGGAGAGGGAGAAAGGAGGCTAAGAACTGATCGGAAAAATGTAATGTTGTTGAGTCTAACCACGATTGACGGGAAGACTCGAGAACAGATGACTCGACGAATCGACGCGATGAGCTTGTTACGAACATGTACGAAATCGCTTCCTCTCCGCGCATATTATGGATGCGCGATAATAGGCGCGCGCCAAAGTGTAGGACGCGCGATTGTCATTCATTTTTTTGCCGATCATACACCATTTGACCGAGTCTTTCCGTCTAAATCGCGAAAACGACTTTTTTCGACGTAAAAAGAGTGGAGCGTTGAAATTGGTTATCCTCCTCATGGCGATCATTAAATTTTTCTTATTTAAGAGCCGGCGTTTTTTATGACGAAGAAAAGACGATATTTTCTCTAGCAGAAAACTAAATAAGTGGCGTTGTTCATCCACGCCGTTCTGTTTATCATCGAAACCCAAAAATCTCCAAGTTTCAAACGATTCGAGACCCGGTTTTCCATTCACCGGTAAATGTTCTTTTCGCGGGTGAGTACAAAGAGAGAGGGTGTGCGACGAACGGAATCTCCGTGTTATTGGAGAAGAAAAGTCGCGCGGAATCCCGTCCCACGCAGTTATATAATGTCTTTGGTGAAATGGCAGTTCGCTCGTCATCTCCGAATCGGCGTTTTGATCCAATTTTGAGGTTAGGGATCGTCACGTCATACCCTGTTGAAAATTGCACTCGAACTTTTCCATCTTTAAAATAGTTTGCAGCAATCTCTTTCGCATGAGCGATTGGAACCGACTGATCCACAGCCTTGCGAGCAAATGACACACACACAGAGTAACAGCTGGTCGGTGTAACCAAGAGGCTGCACTTATACGCATACACGCAGCTATATATGCAACTGTGGCAGCTCTTCGGAATCGTTACGATCTTTTTCATTGCATTTCATTGAAAATTAATGGTCGTTCCATTATCCTCCCCCTCCCTCTCTCCGATCTCCCACCCGCGTCAATTAGTTTTGTTGATTTTACTCTTTGTTTTTCCTCCATTGCACTATTTACATTCCACCTTATCTCCTCACACTCCGAGATTCTTTCGCGATAAGAGTTTGTTGATAACGCAGAAAAACTATCGATATGGTACAGAAATAGATGGAATTCCATTGCGTTGTTGAAAATGAAATATTCCTAAACGTGCGGCAAAAGTTTCTACAAAGAACCACTCGAGCGGCGTCGAGTGGCCTCGTGTTTCCAATCGGGCTAGTAAATACTCGAAAAACGATATTCGCAAACTGGTCCGAATCCACCAGCCGAAAAGCTTTCCCACATTCCGATGCGCGCTCGCATGTACGACGAAATTCAGCAATAGTCGTTGGGAATATTTGCGGCTGCGGGCAGCAGATTCAATTTTTTATTATGTTTAACTCTTTGAGTACACAC
This sequence comes from Campopleginae sp. 14b, assembly GCA_030522525.1. Taxonomy (NCBI): domain Eukaryota; kingdom Metazoa; phylum Arthropoda; class Insecta; order Hymenoptera; family Ichneumonidae; species Campopleginae sp. 14b. The sequence goes on along the minus strand of JAPYYS010000745.1, from coordinate 150 downwards.
GGGGTCATTTTGGACTCAAGAATTGTCCGTCAACGATCGTTTGGCATGCAAATGGCAACGAATGTTTTACGAAAAAGAAAAAAAATAACGAAAAATGCATATTTACCGGAATACAAAGATTTGAAAAAAGCCTTGGGTCACATTGACTCA